>RJWH01000429.1:0-92824 GCA_004363575.1 Solenodon paradoxus
AGCAATTTTGTTTTGTATTTCTTTAGTTGTTCACACTGGTTGCCCCACCCCGCCCCTCCAACCCCAGGATGCAAACTTAGGTCCTTGGGATGTATGTGGACTGCTTTCCTTCAGAGGTGGCTGACCTAACTGCTACTCCACCGGATATGCCTCCTTTTCACTTCTTTACACTATTCCCATAGTAGAACAGGAGACCTGTCATTCCTCACTTGTAGAAACGTTGGTGAACCATCCACTCACTTTGTAGTTTCACTATCAACTTGTCCTCCTCTTGTCATAATCTGTAGTAGAAAAAAGTGACAGCAATGAAGAAATTTAACAGCAATTAATTCTTTTCACCCCTTCAGCCCTGAGATTTTCTGTCTCATCTCCAGAGACTTGGGGTTGATGAATTAAAACAAGGTGTCCCTTCTGTGCGACTCCAGCTTCATTCCAGGGAACAGTGCCCGCTGCTAGAAGCTTGGGTAGAATTTCAGCCTCTTCCCCTCTTTCTGGGTAGAGGCCTGTGTGCACTGCATGACTAGACACCCACAGTGGAGGCCCAAATTCTTGTAGCTCCTAGGAGAATGCTTTCCTAGGAGGTTACCCCATTCTCTGTGCAACCAGCGATCAATGGTGTACCCCTCCGTCATTCCAGATCACGGGCAGGGGATCTGAATGGTGGCTCTGGGTTTCCCCTTGGGATCTCTGTTGAAAATACATGTATGCATTCCAAAGTATGACTCTTCAATGTGATCACAGAAGTTACAAAAAAGGTTCAGTGTCTTTTTTAGACATGTTCAATTGACCTTCCTACTTTCTGTTCACAGAGACAGTCATGAAGAATGCCTCTGTGAGTTGTCATTATTTTTATTACATTTTCTTTTTTTTATAAAATTTTTTTTTAGTGTAGTTTACATTTTTCTAGGTCAGCCTTTTTTTAGCAAGACTGTTTTACTTAACACATTCATTCATTTTTTTTAAGGAAAGATGCAGGCAGAAATGGAGGTGAGTAGGCAGGCAGGAAGAGAGAAGAGTGGGAAGCACTTTATTTTTACGTAGTTGTTCATATTGCTTGCTCCCCCGGCCCCGGCACCCTGGCATATATGTGGGACTGCTCCCGGGTGTGCTAGGTCACCAGATCTCAGGATGCATCTTACTTAACGTATTTCTTGTGATTTGAGATTTCGGTGTAAGCTAACATTTTCTATATGTGCCGTGTTCTTGATTATGCCAAACCTAGCACGGCAATATTATACCCACCTTTCTAACGTTTTGGTGTCATACTAATAAAATGCATGAATTATTAAATATTTAGTACCTAGTTACCATGAATTTGGAAGTTCTGAGTTATACACAACTTCCAAATGAAGAACTTAAGTTTTATAGACATTAGCAACATTCTGACAGTCAAAAATAAATAGAGAAACATGCTTTACAAGGTTTCTAATCTCTCCTAATCTTTAGAACTTTAGATTAGATGATTCCTAGGGTTTTTTGACCACAACTGCTAGGCCGGGATGTCTTCTTGTTGGTAATTTTACAACAGCTGTCCTTTCTTAGCGACATACTTTAATCTCCTTAAAAGAGCTTAATCGGAGGACAATGTCATCGCCTCACACTATTATAAGGATCAATATTCTCTTGTGCTCTGGTGAAAGCACGGTCTCTATAAAATAAAACACGGTGTCTGGCTAAGCGAAATGGCTCGGTCTACACTGCCCTCTGTGACTCTGGTGGCAAACAGACTCTGGTATAATGCTGTGGCAAAGAAGTGCTTCTTTATGACATTCCAGAAACCTGCATTGAGTACTTGTGAGGACAACCGTTCTGGGAAAGTTCTGGTATAATTTCTCATGTTTAAAAAAAAAAAAGGAAAGGGTATGCCTTCAGGCAGGCTACTCTGTAATTAAAGCCGGATGAGAATTTCATTCATGCGTTGAACAAATATTTATTAAGGGTCTACTATATGCTGGGCTCTCTGTTAGTGACTGAGAAAAGAGGGCCTGTTTTTACATAGCTTGCCAACAGCAGGGAGATATGGGCAGAAACCATCCCACCTACAGATGAGAGAGAATGAGGTTGAGGGCACGGGAAGGAGGCTGTGAGAAAAGTCGTCCAGTGGCAAAACCAGGGAAAGTTTATCCAGATGGAGTCAAGCTAGCCAGCAAAGACTCAGGGCTTTAAAGGAAAAAAAAAAAAAAAAAAGACTTAGTGGGTTTGAGGGGTTGAAAGTTGTGTGGGTATGGCTGAAATCTAGTGAGTAAATGGCAGTGTATCTGGGTGTATACTCTCCTCTGTCTGATGTGGCCTGAAGGAGAAGGAGCACTTTCTCATTTGTAAATGAGAACCATTCTTCAGATATTTCCTGTAATTATCCTCCAGTCCTGGGACCTGCCGTGGAGCTGGACTCAAACAAGCTGCTTAAGTCTTGCTGCCTCCTATTCTCTCTCCTTCTGTCTCTCACCTGCCTCTCCAGCAGGAGCACTTTGGGTGAGCATGTTGTAGTAGGTTGTGGTGTCTTTCTGGCTATTTGATATCGTCAGTCATGCATGCATCTGAAGATGGACACCTGAACAGGAGCTTAGCTTAACTGCTCCAATTGCGTTCTTAATATTCTTGGACAATGAGAAATCGTTCAACCCCTAGTTCCATCATGAGGATGGAGCTACCCTCAGCTTTCCGAGAAAGTGTCCAACCGCTCACTGCCAGCTCAGAATCCCATAGCAGCTATCAGTGGAGCTCTAGCTGAAGGGCAGTGAGGTATTTGCCAAATTTCATTTTATTGTTTGTGAGTCAATCAAAGCTAGAAAAACATCCAATTACTTAGCTAAATAGCTAACTTCATTAACACCATCATGCTTATCTCTGGGGTGGATGACTGCAACTGGGTTTTTTTGTTTTGTTTTTTTCTTCTAAAGGATTTCTCTAGGATTTCTTACTATGGCAATACTTTGAATAATAATAAATATAGAACAGGAATATTTCTCTTCTGACTTAATTTCAGTTTAGAAAAACAATCAGCCTAGCTCCAAACCATTTTTACTGGTTAAATAATCATTTTGCAATTCCCAGAATCTTATACTCTTGATTTCTAAGCCTGAATTGAAAGTGTAGCAGAATGCTTTTTAAAATCCCAGAGCAAAATCAGAATGGGAAAGATCGATTGCAATCTCTTTTCTCTCAAAGCATAAAGTGATTCATTTTGAAAGAAAGCAATACTTTTGTTAATAAATATTTTTATTCATAGAGGTGTTGCCGATATGGTTTGAATTAGTTTACAGTTGGGCTTTGGTGGGGGAGACTTCCAGACGTCACCTAGTAAGGACTCGATCCAAAGGGTTTTCAGCATTTAAACATATTTGAGATCTATACTATTCAAATAAAATGCTTTTCTGTCTATCTTTCTCTGTCATCTTTCATCTATCCATATATCTTTCTATCTGCTATTTATCTATCCATCTATGTATTTATCTATGTATCTCTCTGTCATCTATGTATTTATGTATCTCTCTGTCAACTATGTGTCTATGTATCTATCTGTCTATCATCTATCTAGCTTGCTAGCTATCATCCATCCACTCAGCCACCCACATCCATCTATCAACCATCCATTCACTTACTCACCCACCTCTATTTGGCTATAATCTTCATCATTATCTATCTTTTAAATATAATCTTCAGTATCTTTCCACTAAATATCTTCTACTTGTCCCCTCCCCTGATGCCCATTCTCTAGAATAATTGCCCTGCAGCCTGGGAGGATGACCTGTACAGATTAGACTAAAAGACTCCTTTGCCCTCTGGCTTCCAACTGTTTTTGGCTACCAGGAAGGACTGTATCAGATGACAGGTTGACAGTGATTGTCCTTCCTCTGTGACCTCAGCCCTCATCCTAAGAACATAGCTGCGATCCAGGTGACAGATATAATCCTCCCTCCTCCTGTCTTTTGGGATCTCTAGGGTGCTTAATGCTCTGTTTCTTGTTGCTCCGTTTTCATTTCTCCTCATACTACCCACATGCTGGTAAGTAGTCCCTCCATTTAACTCTGCTCAATTCTATTCAAAGTACATAGACAACATTATAGTCCAATTGGGCATTACTTCCAGACCTTTTTGTAGACATTTTCCAAATCGACTACTATAACTAAAAGGAGGCAAAGAATGACCTATAACTTGAAACCAAGCATAATTTAAAATTCTTATTGCACCTCTCCTTAAAATCTCCCATGAGTCTCTTTGCAAATAAAGTCTCCAACCAGGCTGTCTTGTGTTGCCTGTGTAGGAGCCTGACTTAGAGCTATGTGAAGGCTGCATAATGTTCTCGAGGTTGAAAGGGAAGAAGCACAGCCTGTGGCCATGTCAGTGCTGTTGGGTTTGTGTGTATTGTGTATTGGGAGAGAGAAGATCAGACTATGAGGGGTGTAGAGATGGAGGAAGGAGCTTCGGGTTTTGCAACTTGTCTCACTTTCTAACTTTCAACTTTCTTACTTTCTAACTCCGGTAAACGCTAACTCAGAGTATGGTGGCTCTCAAATTAAGGCCCCCAAATGCAGCACTGAAGACAGATGAGAAAGGTAAAATGACATGCGGTCTGCTAGGAAACCCCTGTAGTTTGGTGTCATCTAGAATTATCCTCCCTGTGGTTTAAATCTTTCTGAAATTGAGCAACTTTTATGCAGAGGTTCTTGGATTTTGTGAAAACAAATCCAGCTGAAATATATATTATATATATTATGTGGAATGCATGAGAGTCCAATGGAGGTGGTTTCATATAACCACTAAATTGTATGAAAAGTTGCTTCCTCCACCTCAAAGAAAACAAAGTCTTCCCAAATACTAACATTAAAGAAACCCAAACAACAAAAACAACTTTCATAGGAGTCAAGTTAAATTCATCTTTCCAAATATTCCCACAAAATAAACATAATATTTTCTTAAGTCTTGGCCAGTTAAATAAAACCAACTTTAAAGAAAGGGGGTGTTAAATGTTTTTCCTCTGACGATGTTGTCCAAAACTGTAGTGTGGGTGGAATATTTTTGGAAAGCTTTTGAGATACTTTTTCCCTTTTATCCCAATTCTCCCCCAATTTTATTTCCTTGGATACTTGAACATCAAATCCAAATTGTCTTTCATATCATGAAGGATGAATGACAGCTAGATAATTCTGGGGTCATATGTTTGGAGCTTAAGTGCTTTAATCGAACAATGAAGTTGAAACAAAACACTTTATTCTCTATCATTTTTGTGGGCGTGAGAGCTTAGGTCTCATGAAGACTGACATCTTCCCTGTTCGTATTCCAAAGCTTTATGCTTATTCTCCAAAGAGATAATAATACAGGATTAGCACAAACTTACCCTCTGCTGCTCTACTTCAGGCTTGGACATAAAGAGAAAAATAATCCTTGTGAATTTTGGTCTCATAATTGCTAAGCTACCATGAGGACACTATTTTGAAAATTTTTTGTATTTATAAGGAACTAGTCTGATGGCAGTAGTTTCATTGCCAATAGCCACAATAGAAATGCAAATGGGCAGCTGTGTTGCCCACTGTCTAAACACTAGGCCAGTGTACCCATTTGCCTGGGTTAAACTCTCACCTCACGAGCTCTGTGATGTCACGTGAGCTCCATATCCTACCTGTGCTGATGTTTCTTTTGTCCATAAAGTGGGACTTCAGATGAAATCTCGCAGGCTTGATTATTCCATGAGTTAATGTTTCAGATGTCTTTAGTGCATTCACGGAATGCATGTCATAAATTGTTGGTTCTTGTTCCTAATAGATCAAAAAGATTACTTTCCAATTGTACTTACTCATTTCTCTCATCTACCTTTTGTTTAAAAAGAGCAAGGAAGGGAGGAGAGGAAGAAGCATTTTGAGGGAAGGAAGGAAGGAAGGGAGGGAAGGAGGTAGGGAGGAAACACTTTTATTTATTTGTTTATTTATTTGGTGGTTCCTCACAGCCCCAGTTTTGAACCATGTTCCCTGCTCCAACCTGTGACATATCTGAGTCACCAGAATACAGGTTTTACGGTTTTACTTACTTAGGGTCAAATACTGTGTTAATTACATCACTCTCATTATCTCATTTAATCTTTACAGTGAATTCAGGAGTCGGATGCAGAAAGGAAATGAGGTCGTAATCTTTGCAATAGGGGTAACTCCACTAGAAGAGTCTGTGGAGTTTCTCCGAGCATATTTTCATAAATAGTGCAACAATCCAATAGACCACTTAAGAGTATTTGATTTGCATTGTTTAATTAAAGTACTACAAACTTCGTTATGTCTTTATAAGCATTTTCTTCACCTTCACCTGTAGCAAACTAGCAGACTTGGAGGTTTGGAGCAGGAGCTCAGGATTCTCATTAATGATTAGTATTTTACTTGCTACTGTAATGCTACCAATTTCTTCTGCAAAATGATAACTAGAAATTTTCCTTCAATTAAGAAAATGGATTTCATTCCAGTTATTATCATCACTCTATCACTTGAAATCTTATTTCTTCCAACTCTTCTCTCTGCTGGCTACAAATTAGTCTCATTATTACTTGGAGTGCTATGGTGATACACTGTGAGGATAGGAGAATGTTCTGGGGAATTTGAGTTTTTCGAAAAGTAAGATCGTTATCAGTTAGTTTTCACTGAAAGCCCACAAACTGAAAGACATTCCAGCAGTTACTCAGGGATTATGAATGATCAAATCCTAGATCTTTAGGTTTCCACCCCAATCACATTTATTAAACTGGTGATGATAATATTTAATGATTACTTCTAATGCATTTAAGTCATCTTGAAGACTTGGTTACCCATTAGAAAGAACAAGACAAGAACTTTTATATAAACTACTGACTCAAAATGTTTTAATATACATTAGTTATCTCTACCAGCTATCAGTTTCACATTCCTCCTTTCATTTTTTTTTTTTTTAGTTTATGTATTGATTTACTAGAAATGAAAACATCTACATTAGTATGATTCTACATTTGCACATCTGGCATATTCAAGCACGATGAAAGTAAATATGTAAATACATCATGCCTAAATGTAACATTTTAGCATTCTTTCATGCAGAAATCTAATTCACATATACTGGAAAAAATATCATTTTGATTAATTTGTGGTGCTATCAACCTCCAAATAAACACCGGGTGCTCTATCCTAGTATTTTTTTTTTTAACTTTCAGAATTTGCTTTTATGGTACCTATTATTTCCAGATGACAGGACATGGTGCTGAAAAGTATGGGAAAATATGGTTAGACTAATGGGTTTCCTGCCGACTAAATCACTCGGAATCATTTAATGCGGCTTCTATATTATCTCACTGTTGATTAAAGCAGAAGCAAATTACAGTACTGAAATCTCTTTAAGAGAAATTATCTGATGAACTGGCTCTCGAAGAGGTGGGGAAATGTGATAGGGCTGTGTGCTTGAGGCCCATCATTTTCAAGCAATGCGTGTCTGAGATACAGTCCGGACGATGAATTTGTATTCCCGATGGAAATAGCACTCTGATCATGGCACATGTAGGTAAAGATGGTATCTAAGCTGAGGATTGCTTTTCAATGTTCTTAATTTATAAACCTCCGAAACCCCTTCTTAGTTGAAACTTAGGAAGCTTACTACCTTGGCTGGTTTTCTACACACAGGAAATTAAAAATGACTTCTTATAAAAAAAAAAAAGATGTCAGAGGAGAACAGGAAAAAAAAAAGGAAATGTGTCAGAGCTGATTAATTATTAGAGTTAAAAATATACTCATTATAAATGGTAGTGGAGCAGTGATTTTAAAAATGCATTTTAAATGATGACGGCTTTATGATTCGGATGTCATTTGCTCAACATAGAGGTCCTAATTTTGATTGATGAGCTTATAGATGTCTTCCTTGAGATTTGGCAGACAAAACTGATGGCTTTGCATTAAATCAAACGCTTCCACATTTTTTAGTTCTATTATAACACTCGAAGCATCATTCACAATGATCTGAAAGACTCATTGCGGGGTTGTGACAAATGAAACCCACTTATCTCATCCAGATGATGTGACTATTTCCCAAACCCTTCCTTAATATCTTGTCTTCAGAAGCTATGCCATGATAATTTGATACATTCCTTTTTTTGTTTTTTTTATGTATTGATATTTCCTCCACATATTTTGGCATTTGATTCATCTTCCTTGATTTGTCATCATCTTAGCATTGACAATTTTTGTGGGGCCTCATGCATTTTATACAATAAAGATGAAAACCTATGTATGCTCTGCTCTGTTGTACTTGTACGATTAGTGTTCAGGAAAAAAGCGGAAATGGCATTTGGAGAAAACTCTTGAAGCATAAGGATAAGGAATTAAAAACAGAAGCTATAAAGGACAGAATTTATATAACTTACTTCCAAAATGATGGTGGGGTCAAAATTAAGTCAATATAAAGTTTAAAAACACTATCTGATTCAAAATAAATAAATAAAAGGAGAGAACAAGAAAGAAATATCCAATAAGTAGTAATTTTCTTGGCTGCGTCCTTCTGAAATCAATTCAATGAAGGCTAAATGTAAACGTATTTGATTTTAGGTATGAAGGGTAGTGTCTGGACTTTATCAGTATAATAGCCATTGACATAGGAAACCAGATTTAACTATTATTCCGATAATAATCCATTAACCATATCTGTGTAACCCAAGTCAGTGTAACTTTCATAAATGTGATACTAATGATGCTTTTGTAGTTTTCTGTTTTGTTTTGCTTTGTTTTGTTTTGTTTTTTATTCCTGTTGTTTTACCTCTCAGACTTGGGTTATTTGGAAGGAAAAAGTTATGTCTTATACTTCTGTACAACCCTACTTCTTAGCAGAGTGCCTGTCAAATAGAAGACATTTTATGAATATATGACAAATTTATCTAAATAGGAAGCAGACTATATGCAGAAACTATGCATTAATGTAAGTCAATAAATTCTTTATTGATTATTTTTAATGCGTTCATCGAATATATATTGAAAAGTATAACTGTCTAAAATATAGCTGAGTGATAAATATATATCTTAAGTTAACAATGAATAATGAGACACAATTTTTAAAAAATTAACTTATTTGAGGGAACATTGCATCTTAACATTATATAGATTTAAATTGTGCATCATTGTAAATCAACATCTGTATATAATACATTAAGTTTACCAGTTCAGTTTTCCCTTCACCATATGACCGAACCCTGACAAAAAATTTGTGCATCTTATTACCCTTTCCCTCCTTTCAACCACTGATTTGATTTTATAGACTAAGATTATTTTTGTTTGATTTTGCTTCTCTGTAAGTACATATGAGTGAAATCATGTGATGTCAGTCGCTTCCCTTCTGACTTTATCTCCTTAAGCATCATTCTCTCTAAGTCCACTGATGTCATTGCAAATGGCAGGAGTTCATCTTTTTTGATTGCTGAGAAGTATTCCATTGTGTATATATCACATCACCTATAGATGAGCACTGACCAGCTCTTCATTATTGTATGCAATGCTCAATAAATGGGGGAAGGGTGCATGCATAAATGTCTTCAAATTAGTTCTGTGTGTATGTGTTTCAGGATAAATGTCCAGAAGTAGAATCACTGGGTTGTATGGAATTTCTGTTTCCAATAAATTGAGGTATCTCCAAACCGCCTTCCATTATGGTTGTAAAATTTATACTCCATTAACAGTGTATGAGCATTCCTTTTGCTCTGCATCCTCACTGGTCTTTTGGGTTGTTACTGGTCTTTTAAGTAGTTACTGGTCTTTTAGTCTTTTAGTGAGGTACAATATTTTTAGTGACTGTAGGACAATACTATGGCTTAGACAATTAGAATTTAAGACATTGTATAGGGAGACATAAGTGACACAATTTTTCTTTAAGGTTTAAGTGGTACTATTAAAATTAAACTAAAATATACCCATTAACTAGAACAATGGTCAGCAAACTAGCGTGAGAATCAGCTATGTCCTGCTGCCTGTGTTTATAAATGAAGTTTTACTGAAATACAGTCATGTTCGTTCATTTACTCTTTTTTTTTTTTCTTTTTAAGGAAAGGTGCAGGCAGGAATGAAGGTGAGCAGAAAAGGCACTCAGGAAGAGAGAAGGAAGAAGCCCTTCACTTATTTTTATTTATTTGTTCATCTTGGTTGTTCTCCCCAGCCTAGGCCATGAACTGGGATCTTTGAGGTGTATAAGGACTTTGTCTGTAAAGGTGCTGCATCTAATTCAGCAAAGGTACTCAGGATCTAGAATAATGCAAACAGTACCTTTAACCTCTCTGGGTCTCTGTGCTTTCATCTGGAAGATAAAAATTGTTGTGAGGACATGCTTATGTACTTTTTGTAAGTAAAGTACTAAAGAAAGTACTAAAGAAAGTATAGTTCTTTGATCTCATTTTCAATCTAATACCTTGATAGAGTTAGATTTCTAATGGATACCACTGAATGATAGAACCTAATCAATTGGTTCACCTGATGACCTGGCAAGCAATGTTTAGCCTAAGCAAAAACATGTCCAAAGAACTCTATAGATTTATCCATGAATCTAAACATTGTTTTATATATATTCCATAAACATGAAACATCTCACAGAGTGTAAACTCTTTTGTCAGCATCAACACTGGTGGCAGTAAATACCATCGTCACTACCATCTGGGACTTTGGGACATGCCAGATAAAAAGCTGAATACTTCACAAATATTATGGTATTTAGGATGATCCTATAAGTTAGGCATTTTTACTTGATTTTAGATAAGAATTTTGGGGAAAAAATGTAATGATTTGTTCAAGACCATTCAAGGAGGACGTGGGAAGAATCTGAAGACGTAGCCAAAAGACAAGATTTTTAGCCAAAACTCATTTATGTCTTTTGATAATATCCCTGGAGCCTACTCCTTCTTGTCTCATATTATTCAAATCTTCATTCTTGCTACTACATTTTATCTTTAGGTTTCTGGAGTAGAGTGGGACATAGTCTGAAAAATCTATGATTTGGCAGATTTTAGCAGAAGAAAAGAAGGGATTCTATTTTTCCTTAGAATTAACCCTTAACAAATATTAGGTAGAAAACTAACTGCCTTGCACACCTATTGTATTTAACTGATAAATAAGGGGAAATGCAGTGAAACTTTGTGATCATACACCCAGTAAAACAAAATTCAGAAACTAGAGTACTGATTGATTCTTAGAACCCTAGCACTCCCAGCTGGGAAGCTACAAACACTCATCTGGTCATTAATAACTTTGCTCTAACATGGCTCCACAATTTGCAGGTTTCAATTTTCATTCCTATTGATAGAGCATTGGTGGTATTTTTCTGTGCTGTGAAAAGCAACACTTCTTCCACTTGGCTTGTATGCAGTTTCATCATTCAAACTGCTCCGACACTATGTGAGACCCAAGCTATAGAGGTTTGACAAGTTGGGCTAGAAAGGCATGGAGGTTTTGGTGGCATTCAGATTCTTATGGGACACAGTAGGTGCAGCTGTTGAATTCCCCGTGTGCTGATTTCCAATGAAAAGATAAGGAGGTAACATTTCTGTACTTGTTTCAAATTTTCCTTTCTGTATGAACTTCTACCCACTGATAATAACCTCCCTAGGTTTAGTGTCATTTTTCCCAAAGAAATAAGCAGATAGTGGGAAGATATGAATATTTCTGTTTAAGCACCTATTAATGATGAGCTAGTCTCTCTTTCAAATCCACACATTGAAGCTATAACCCGCTCTGTGGCTCTGTGACTATACTTAGAAAGAGGGTCTCTCAGAGGTAATTCAGGTTAAATAAAGTCATAAAGGTGGGTCTTTAATCCTATGGGGCTGGTATCATCAAACGAAGAGATACCAGAGCTTTATGTCTCTATGTATCTCAGAGCAAAGTCCATGTGAGCAAGTCAGGAAGAGAGTTCTCTCTAGAGATAGGACTGCACCTTAGTCTGGGACTTCTAGTCTTCAGAACTTCGTGAATATAGATTTTTTATAACTGAAGTCACCCAGTGTGTGCAATTTTGCTATGATGACCCAAGCTAACTCATATAGAACCTGTTATTAGCAGGATGTTAATTTCTCACAATTTCATTTCCAGTGCTGCTTAAATCAGGACATTTTTTTCCCAATACCGGCCATTGTGATGGTTGTGTAAGAGTTCATCACTGAAGGATTTCTTTCTCATAAAAGAACTATTTTATTAGAATTTATGCAGAAACAATGTTATATAGATTTTCTTTGTAATGTTTGACTCTTTGAAAGTTTCTGTTATGTCTGATTTCTTGATAAAAGCATGCTTCTTTACTGAAGGCCTGTTTCGAAAGATCTAAATATTAAAATACATACTATCTCATACTTCTGATTTTTAATGAAAAGGTACATTTCATTAGGCATGTCAAATTTCTCTGTCTTATTTTTATTTTTTTAAAGATTTGTGGTTAATGTTTAATTTCAAAGGAAAATATTCTTTGCCAAGAGTTACCTGAAAATTGCTTGAGAATCATTCATTTGGGTATTTCTACTACAAATATATACTGTGCTCATTGCTGATCAAAATCATTCAAGATTTCTCTCAAATGTGCCACTATTTTAATAAATGTATCATATTGCTTTTTTAATTCTGCTACTGGAAAAGGTTACTAATAGGAAGCCATTGAACTAGTCGGTGATTTTAGCCATTACTCTTCCTTTTGAAAGATTATAGTCAATATTGTCAAAGACAGACACCGTAGCCTTAGCAACTAAGGCAGTACTGGACTTGACAGTAGCTCAGTGGTGAGTGTGGTCAAAGAACATGAAATTTGTTGACTTCTGGAGAGGAGGATTTGGCATTGGGGTTTAGCTTGATATTTAGTTTCCACTTTGCAAACTCCTGGTGGAGATTTTTAGATCCACATAACATAAAGACAGAATTGTGCAACTTGGGGTCATCTGGGTTAGACCCTGGTATGCTGTTCCCTCTGGAATTGAAGAGTGAAATTTAAGTATTGAATTCATTATGTGTGTGTGTGTGTGTGTATGCATGTGTATATATATGTATATTATATATTCTGTGCTCTCTATGGTTAAGGTATGTAGAGATCTTTTTGTTTAAGGAAAGTAGCTTATATATTAAATATTTTATGTGATGTATAAATATAATCTCTTTTTTCACACTATTGGAAATATTTCAAAAGTAATATATGATAATCATGATAGGAATATGCAAAAAATTTAAAATTGTGTATAATAAATTATAGAATATTAAATCAGATTATTTCTACTTTTAATACACTTAACAAACATGTTCATTCATGTTCAGGAAGAAGAACTTTGGAACATATGCAAACTAGGTTGTTAAGAAAGATTATGCTCATAGGCCTTCACATCCTGACCTCCGTTTGCCTTTGGATTCACTTTGAGTCACCCTTCCAGTACTTTTTTCATAATCACAGCGAGAGACTTTCTGTCTAGTGGGGTGTAATGCATTTGAACACCTTTATGATTTTCCTAACATGGTTCCCTCTGCTGGGAATAGCAGCCCGACTTGCTTTACTCATCTGCATTTTTCATTTGACCAATTCTCATTTGCCCTTTTAAACATTCCTTAAGTATCAGTGCAGCCTTCTCTGAGCCTTCCATGCAGAATGAATTGCTCTGTCACAATACCATCCTAGCTTGTCTGATTGATACAATTCAATAATTTTTGTGAATTTCATATTATCATAAATCAGAGATACAAAGGCTTTTATTGAAAAAATACTGATGAGAACTTTCACTCAAGATATTTTCCATCTTAATATGTTGATATATTATTTTTAAAAGTATAATATTAGGTTTTATCCATCAGCGACCACAAGAATCAATATTCTACTAAGAAAGGACTGTACTATATATTGCTATATCATTGCCAGTCATTAGACTTTTACTTGAATGTTTACTATGTTCTATACTGTGCTATACTAAACTCTATGCACTAAACTGTATACTATACTGACTGTGTCCTGAAGAGGCTCATCTTTAGAAAGTCTTTCTGACTTCATATATATTTTAAGTCTATATTCTTATCATATTACATTACTACATGGAATATAGTTTTTATTTATCTCTAGAATACATTTATTTGATTGTTTTCGGCTAGCGAGTTATCCATTTATCTTCCAATCCATTCATTTATTAATCTGTTTAACAACACTGTTGACTGTCTGAAAATTATGTTATGTTTGGTAGTAGAGATGTGTGTGTGTGCGCGTGTGTTTATTTGTTAGGATGTATTGAGATAACATTACATTATCCTTATCCTGAAGGACTTTTCAGTCTACTGCAATATATAATCACAATGGCCTTCAAACACTAGAATCAACAAATTACAATGTTAGGTCAACGTTTTCAGTCAAATAATAGTCATTTGAACACTAAGTGGTGACACCTTCAAGCTTGTATAGTTCAACTGGAAAAGGACAACTGTCCAAAAAAATGTGTTTTCACTTGGTGAGCATGAAAGGAAATTGCAAGCACATGGATGTATTATATTTTCTTAAAAAGTCTCTTAGAACGAGAAACATCATTCTTAGAGGAGAGCTGCTATTTTAATGATACAGATAATTTTCCAATAAACAGTCCAGACCGAGTCAGCTTCTTCTTTGATGAAGTCAAAACCATCTATATGAGTCACTTCTTAACTTCTTTCCATTTGACTTCTCTTCCACTGATCTACTATAGCTTCTACTTTAGGAATCTCCAAGATCTCCCAAACACAGACCATTCAATTATTGTCCACATGTCATTGTTACCACCCTTGGACCCTAGTACCTGTCTTGAAATTGATTTCTCTATTTTAATTTCTTCCTCATCATCAGACATGGAAAGATTTTCAAAATATTAGCTTTTGGTCTCATTCTCTTTTTTGTACTCATTCTCTCACTTGATGTATTTACTCATAGAACTTTACTTGTGGACATGATATGAATGACTCGAATAAATATCTACATTAGGGATTTTGTTCCCAATTTCTATTTCATTGTTTTCAATTAAGTGGTGAATGTCTCCTATTAGACATTATTTCAATGATTCAAAATCAAACACTTAAAAAGTGAAGTCCATGCTGCTGTTTCCTCTCACAAAACAACCAATTACCTCAAGCTACAAAGTTTAAGTCATTTCTTCATGATTAAGACTCTATGATATATGCTATTAGACAAACCTGCATTCAAATGTCAATCTGACAGTGACCACTATGAGAGCTTGAATACTTTACTAAAGTTCATAAGCATCCATTTTCTCATTTGCAAGCTGAGATAATAACAGCAGCTACTTCATGAGACTACTTATATAATAAAAGAGTTGGTGCATAAAGGACACATTTTGTAGAACTGGATAAAGCAAAGTGAAAAAAAGTGGTAATTTATTAATATTTCACATTAATTTGCATGTTTGAAATAAGAAACCAAATACCTTCTGAAAGAGTTCTTTATTTTTTTAATTTATTTTTTATTGTAGTAATTATTCTGCACATCAAAATAATTTCCTATGTTTAGATTCCCTATTTCTTAGATATATTTCAACACACCATGCCCTCCAACAAATCACCAAGTGTTCTTCCCCATTGTCCAGTGGGCTCTGCCACCATTTGCCCCTCACACCCCATTCCCTTTTGGTAACATCAGTTCTGTTGCAAATATTTCAAGGTTGGTTATTTTCATTTATTCCTTTCTTTTGTATATTCACATTCCACCTATCAGTGAGGTCATCTTATGTCTATCTTCTTTTGACTTGTTTCACTTAGCATCATCCCCTCTAGTTCCATCCACATTGATTCAAGTGACAGTGTTTCGTCTCTTCTCAGGGCTGTGCAGTATTCCATTGTGTATATGGACCACATTTTCTTTACCCATTCATCTGATGTTGGGCACTTAGGTAGTTTCCAGTTATTAGTTATTATGAATAGGGTTGCAATAAACATAAGGATACATATATCACTGCACATGGGTGCTCTTGTATCTTTTGGATAGATGCCCAGAAGTGGAATGACAGAATCATATGGGATTTCCATCTTCAGGTTTTGAGGAATTTCCAAACTGTTCTCCATAGGGATTGTACCAATTGCACTGCCTCCAGCAGTGCAAAAGTGTTCCCTTTTCTCCACATCCTCACTAGCATTTGCTGTTGCCAGACTTTCGGATAATAGCCAGTCTTTCAGGTGTAAGGTGATATTTCATTGTTTTAATTTGCATTTCCCTGATAGCCAGCGAGTTGGAGCATAATTTCATGTGCCTGTTGGTCATCTGTATATCCTCTTCAGAAAAGTGTCTCTCCAATTCCTCCTCCTATTTTTCGATTGGATTGCCTGTTCTTCTGTTGTTGAGTTTTATGAGTTCTTCGTATATTTTGGATATTAAGCCTTTGTGGGAAATATTGAATGCAAATATCTTTTCCTAGTTAGTAGGTTTCCTTTTGGTTTTGGTGATGTTTTCTTTTGTTGTGAAGAAGCTCCTTAAGTCCATGTGGTCCCAGTTGTTTATTTTCTTTTTGTTTCCCTTGATGGTGGAGTTGAGTCACCAAAGGTTTCTCTACGACTAATGTCATGGAAAGTCTTTCCTATTTTGTCCTCTAAGAGCTTTGTGGTTTCTGATCTTATACCCAAGTCTCTAATCCATTTTGAGTTAATTTTTGTGAATGGTATCAGAGAGTGATCTGGCTTTATTCTCTTGCAATGTCTGTCCAGTTTTCCCAACACCATTTGCTGAAGAAACTTTCTTTTTCCATCATATACTTTTAGCTCCTTTGTTATAGATTAACTGACTGTATGTAAATGGATCAATTTCTGGTGATTCAGTTATATTTCACTGCTCTTTTCCTCTGTTATTATTCCAGGTCTATACAGTTTTGATCACTACAGCTTTGTAGTATAGTTAAAAACCTGGACGTGCCATCCCTCCAGATACGTTCTTTTTTTTAATGATTGCATTAGTTGTTTGGAGTCTTTTGTTATTCCATACGAATTTTAAGATTTTTTTGTTTTATTTCCTGAAAATAAGCCTGTGGAATTTTATTGGGAATTGCATTAAACCTATATATTGCTTTGGGTAAGATGACCATTTTAATGATATGGATTCTTCTTAGCTAGGAGCAGGGGATGTCTCTCCATTTCTTTGTGTCCTACTCTATTTCTTTTAAGAAGGGCTGGCTGTTTTTATTGTATAGATCTTTTACTTCCTTTGCTAGGGATATGCCCAGGTATCTCATTCATTTAACTTCTGTTTTAAATGGTGTGATTATCATGATTTCATTTTCTTCTAGTGTTTTGTTTGTGTATAAAAATGCAACAGATTTTTGTGCATTGATTTTGTAGCCTGACATTTTATTGTATTCATTGATGAGTTCTAGAAGTTTTTTAATATATATAATCCTGTCATCTACAAATAATGAGGATTTTACTTCCTCCTTTCCAATTCGAATTCCTTTTATTTCCTTTTCTTGACTAATTGCTCTGGCTAAGGCCTCCAGTACAATGTTAAATAATCTTAAATATTAACTAACAACCTTATTCCTGACCTGAGAGGAAATGCTTTCAATTTTTTGCCATTAACTTTGATATTGGCTGTGGGTTTTTCATATATGGTCTTTATTATGTTGCGATATGAACCTTCTATTCCCATTTTATGGATAATTTTTTCTGTTGATACAAAAAATGGGTGTTGGATCTTGTCAAAAGATTTCTCTGCATCTGTTGATATGATCATGTATTTTTCTCTTTGCTCTTGTTGATATTGTGTATGACATTAATAGATTTATGTATGTTGAACCACCCTTACATTCCTGGGATGAATCCCACCTGGTCATAATTGGTGACTTTTTTGATGCATTAATTCAGTTTGCTAATATTTTGTTGAGAATTTTTGCATCTTTGTTGGTTAGAGATATTGGTCTGTAATTTTCTTTCCTGGTGACATCTCTGTCAGCTTTTGGTATCAGTGTAATGTTAGCCTCATAAAAAGTATGTGGGAGAGTTTTCTGCTCTTCAATATTTTAGAAGAGCTTGAGAATAATAGGTGTTAATTCTTCTCTGAAGGCTTGTTGGAACTCACCATTTAGTCCTGGGCTTTTATTTTTGGGGAGGCCCATGATTACTTCTTCAATTTCTTTGCTTGTGATTGTTCTGTTCAAGTTTTCCAATTCTCTTGGGTTCAGTCTTGGTAGACCATACTTTCCTAGAAATCTGTCCATGTCCTCAAGGTTGTCTGTTTTGGTGGCACAGAGCTGTTCAATGTAGTCCCTTATGATGTTTTGAATTTCTGTGGTATCTCTTGTAACTTCTCCCCTTTCAGTTATGATTCTAGTATGAGAAGTTTCTCCCTTTATTTCTTTGTGAATATAACTAATAACTTGTCAATTTTGTTTATTTTTTCAAAGAACCAACTTTGGTTTCATTGATCTTCTGGATTGTCTTTTTGTTTCCTATTTCATTTATTTCTGCTCAAATTTTATTTCCTTTCTTCTGCTGATTTTTGGTTTTAATTGTTCTTCTTTCTCTAGTTGTTTTAAATGTAAAGGTAAGTTATTTATCTGCAGTTTTTCTTGTTTCTTGAGATAGTCCTGGATTGTGATGAACTTTCCCCATTGTACCGCTTTTGCTGCATCCCATAGATTCTGGTAGCTCATGTCCTCTTTCTCATTTGTCTCTAAGTAATTTTTAAGTTCCTCTTTGATTTCCTCTTTTACCCAAGAGTCCTTCAGGATTATATTGTTGAATTTCCAATTGGCTTGGGGTTTTCCATCTTTCTTTTTGTGGTTGATTTCCAGTTTTAGGCCATTGTGGTCAGAGAAGATGCTTGTATGAATTTGATCTTTGTAAATTTGTTGAAAGGTGTTTTGTGTCCCAGTATATGATCTATCCTTGAGAATGTTCCATGAGTGCTTGAGAAGAAAGGGAAATCTGTAGTCATTGGGTGAAGTGATCGGTATATGTCTATTAGACCTGTCTATTCCAGATGGTCATTTAAAGTGGCTGTTTCATGTTAATTTTCTGCCTGGTTGATCTGTCCATTGCTGCAAGTGAGGTATTGAAGTTTCCCACTATTACTGTGTTGCTATCAATGTGTCTCTGCTGGTCTAATAATACTTGCTTGATATATTTTGATGCTCCTTCATTCGGTACAAATATGTTAATAAACATTATGTCCTCTTGCTGGATTGATCCTTTAATTATTATATAGTGTCCATCTCTGTCTTTCGTTACACTTTTTAGGTGGAAGTCTGTTTTATCTGATATTAAGTATAGCTGCTCCTGTTCTTTTGAGGTTGCCATTTTACTGTAGGGTTGTTTTCCAGCCATTGACTTTGAGTCTTTGTTTATCTTTTGGCAGAATGTGGGTTTCTTGAATGCAACAGAAGGTTGCGTTATGCTTTTTAGTCTGTTCAGTCACTTTGCAAGTTGGTTCAGTCACTTTGCATCGTTTGACAGGTGAGTTCAGTCCATTAATGTCTAGGGTGATTATTGATATATTGCTTCTTAGTGTCATTTTATAAACTGTCTTTTGTATGTTGCTCCAGATGATGACTTTGATCTCCTCCCTTTTTAGGTCAGATGGATGTAGTTATGTTTTGAATGATTTTGTCTTTTGTTTTCTTCTTTTCTTTCTCCCTGGATATGTATTTTGAGGTTACCCTGAAGCTTGCATTCGCAGTTCTATGTTTATTATCTAATTTTGTTTGAAAGCATATTAGTCTTACACTCATTCTAACCATGTTTTTGTTCTCCTCTCTTCTTCCTTACTTTTAATATTTGCTGTCATTGTTTTTCTGTGTGGTTTCTTTAGGCTTTATAGAGCATCCTTTAGTATATTTTGCAAAGCTGGGTTTTCAGGTAATGTATTTCTTTAACTTTTGCTTATCAGAAAAGATTTTCATTATTCCTTCAGTTCTGAATGATAATCTTGCTGGATATAGTATCCTAGGTTGAAAATCTTTTTCTTTCAGCTTGGAATATTTTCTGCCATTCCCTTCTGGCCTGCAGAGTTTCATTTAGGAAGTCCACTGACAATCTTATGGGGGCTCCTCTGCATGTGACACATTTTTCTCTGGCTGCCTTTAATAGTCTTTCTTTATCTTATATTTTTGACATTTTTATGATGATGTGTCTAGGTGTATCTTTGTTTGGGTTTCTTTTATTAGGAACTCTTTGAGCTTCCTGGATCTGGAGGTTTGCTTCATTCTTCAAATTGGGAAAGTTCTCATCTATTATTTCTTCAATTTTTTTGCTCTCTTCCTCTGGGATATAAATGTTGTTCCTTTTGATGCTGTAACAGAGGTCTCAAATGCTGTCTTCAATTCTTTGACTTTTTAAAATCTCTTTGCTGGTTTGCTTGAGATCCTCTGTCTTATCTTCCTGATCACTGATGCTATTGGAAGCTTCATCCATCCTATTGTTAAGCCTCTCTATTGAGTTCTTTAATTCAGCCACAATGTCTCTTATCTGTTTGATATCTTGTTTTAATTCTTCTTTTTGTTTCCTGACATTCTCCTTTGCTGTCTCTATTGATTTCTGGATTCCCATATGTATGTTAATCACTATTACCCTAAATTCCTCTTCAAGTAATTTACACATATCTGCTGTATTTGGATTATACCCTGGGCTTTTGATTGGATCCATCATTTCACGTACATTTCTCTGTGCCTTTGCTCTATTCGGTATTCCGTTTATATTTCTGAGGGTTGGGTTTCCCTGGTGTTGCATAAGTTTGATTTGCCCAGGATTTGCAATCAGGTTGCAGTTTCACTTCTACCCACCGGGTGGCACTAGCAGGTAGCATTGAGGCTTGGAACTGCCTTCTCACTGCAATCCAGTGGGTGGGGCATCCGATACCCATCGGGATTTCCAGTGGTTGGATATGTGGTAGGCGGGATTTCCACTCAGTGGACCCCCAAGCTCTGAAGTGAAATGGTTGTGGGATGTGTTTGAGTTCTTTGGCTGATTTCCACTTATGACTGCACCCAGCACAATTTCACCATGTGGACTCCAGCTCAGCTCCTGGTGTGCTAACTCTCCTTTTGCCCTCTTCCAAGTTGGCCCTCCGTGGCTCTGTGTCTCTGACTCCCACTGGGCCTGCCTCTCCCTGCCTCCGCAGCTGGTCCCGAAATCCCTATCCCCCACCCACTGCAAGTCCGGAGACTCCCGAGCTCCATCCCAAATCCAAATCGGTGGCTTAGCTCACAAGTTCTTACTTTAATTATTTAGTTTCCATGACTATTTAACCATTTCTACTTCCACTCATTATTTCTCTTGTTTGTATGTAATGGAGGAGTACACACTTGACTTAGGCTTTGACACATGGACAGACATCAGCAGAAAAAGTGTCAGAAGAACAGTTTAGGAGAGAAAAAAAATCATCGAAGCATGAAAATGAGCATTGTCTCTGAAGACTCAGAGGGACTGGAGTTTCTCTGAGCATGGAGACTATGGAGAGGAAATGTGTGAAAACAGAGCTTGACCTGGGCTTGTTGTGTGAAGGGCATGTGTACTTTCTCAAGACAACTTTCGTGCGTTTGAGGGACAAGGAAGATGTTTGAGCCAGTGAGGGACATTCTGCAATCCATGCTTCAGGAGTATAACTTGACATAAGAACATGAAAGCATGGAATGGACAGGCACAGGGGACAGGACATGAGTTAGAAATTGCTATGGTTAGGCAGGGCAGAAACAATATTTTACCAGTCATGAAAGGAAATCTCATAAAGTAATGTAGCCTTATTGGAAGAGCCAGACTCAGTTTCAGAAACTGAACTCATTTACTCAAGGGAAAGAAACAAAAGAAAAAGGTAGATTGAGAAATACTGGATTAAATAAATGCTATCAAAAGCATAAATATGGGTACAGAAAGAAATGTCCGGAGTCTAGCTACTGGAACACCATTACTGTGTGAGTTAATGCCTCAGGAAAAAGGCAGGCACAATTGTCTTCATGAGACCTCCATTATTTATGCAGATTTTATTTGCACACATATGTATGTGACATTTTTCTGGCAACAAAGCCCACAACACTTAAAACATTAATAAGGGACCCATGAACATAAATTTGTAAGGGCTATAACATTAGATTATAAGCTCTACAATTATTGAGACCATGTTATTCTGATGTAGTATTCTATCTCAGATGCCTAACCTGTATAATATTTCTAATAATGCATTGTTGATAGAATGAATGGATGAATAAATGGGTGAATAAATGAACATAAGACTTAACCTCCTGATACTGTTCTTGAGGGAAGACTTTGGAACAGATTCTTGTGATCTTCACAATGTGTGTACAATAAATAGGCAGTTTTGAGAATGTCTCCAGGGATCTTATGGACAGTACCTGAGCCAATGTTTCCAACTCAGGAATAAAAGCAACAGCATTATTAGCCCTACTATGCTCAATCATTGAATGGGAACAGCCCACAGGAAGTGTTCTCCTATGATTGCGTAAAGCATACAGAACTATACTTCAATCCCAGATTCTGCCTTCCAACTATCCTTCCTTCCCATCTCCTTTGCCAGGTGTCAGACCTATGTCAGAGTCTGCTCTGCTATCTCATTCTTGCTTCCTCTTACCTTATCATTCACAGGTGTTATCCCCAATAAATCTCAAAGGAACATGACTAAAAGTTGCCATTCAAGCAGTTTCTTTTGAAGGGAGTTCTGTGAACACATTCCTGCTGTGCTTTTTGACTTGGAAACTGTAGATAAGGTTTGAAATATGACCTTTCCACCATATTTATGTTGAATGAAAACCAGAATGTCAGTACTGACTAGATGAGCAGCAGTCACAAATTATTTGCATCAAGCATGCATGTAGGATTGTAATACTTGTGCAGAGTAGATTGAGGTTAAACCAAAGCTGTCTGTTTATTCTGAGGCATAATTTTTTGAGGGGTAATGAATAAGATCATCCATCTCACAAATTGTCTGTGCATATGGTGGTTTCTTGCACTTTCTGGACACCCCAAAGTCTGAAATAGCACACAAATTATATCCTGAATTTAAAAGAACCTTAATCTTGGAATCGACTAACCAGCCTTTAAGTACCAATTATGTCTAGATAGTTTGTTATCTCTCTTGTCAACTACTCTCTGCCTCCAATATCTGCTTCCTTTGGTAGTGTCTTGAACACAAAAATGTAAGATGCATTTTGAACTTATTTAACTGCAGTATTTAAAAACGGTTAACTTAACAGTACATCAACTTCTTCACTGATATAGACAAATACCTGTATTTTCATAGAACATGGGAAAGGGAAATAAAGTAGAGAGATCCTTTAATCATGTTTGTGTGCAACTGAGTACTATTTTCTTCCATTAGAAGTCATTCTCTTCTGCTCCATAATCCAGCTGACAATATTTCCTTATATTTTTCCATGTTCCTAGGCTTGGGACTGGACCATTCCCTTTTGTAAAAGTTAATTAGAAAAGTGTTAATATATGGGTAAGACAAACAAAAGACAAAGAGGGGAATCACAGAAAATTCAGAGAACTGGAAGTCAGGCCCCTGAAGTTTCATTTCTGAGCTATTCTGTACCATGCATTCACAAAGTCAAGATTAATAAAGCAAGAACATATGTCAGGGACTTATCAGAATAACATACATAAAGGTAAGCTTTGTGTCTGTGTCTTAGCTTACCAATGAATTAGTGAAGGAGTTAGTAATATAAATACTGACTGAAAATCATACATTAAGCAGACGGACTAGCAAAATAGCATCAAGTATCCATTATCACAAGGGAAATGTTGCAAGGTTTCACATTAATTGTGTTTTTCTTCAATGAGTCCGTAAAAGTATATGTAGTTTATAACCTGGAAATGCATCACCTTCATAGGTCTTGTTTTCCCAGGGAATATCAAAATGCTATGGTAGCTAGACATGATTTTCATCTTTGGCTTTTTACATAGTATGTGTTTCATATTTACCCAGACCTAACTAATTGTCTCAAATACAAAGATAGGTGTGTGAACATATGGAATTAGTTCAGTTAAACTATACTGGGTGGATTTGGTGAGGGGGGCGGGGTGATTATAGGGAGGTGCCATCTGCTCAAAGGACCAGTTGCCTTTAAACAATTTCTTCATGCCAGGTTTACTTCTTAAAGGTAATAGTTCTGTGGGTCTCTTTTAGAGCTTGTTGGATAAAATAATACATTCAATGGAATGTCAATTTCATTTGGTTATTGACACAAAAGTAGTATTATTATGATCCTTCTCTCAACCTATTCCCAATAATCCTTTAATCTTACTCTGCCTTTTTCCTCCACTTAAAATGATGGAATTTTCTTTTCTACTGAAACATAGAACTGTTACTCTTTTCAGTAAATTCTTTTAGGGATCCAGTTGCTAAGTAGAGAAACATGTTGAGGGCATCTAATCATCTTCAAAACCTTAAAACAAATTCAGCATTTTTTTTCTCATGGTAAGTATAACCCTGGGAATCTCAAAACCTATATACGGTGGATTAGGAAATCATATATATATTTATCTCAGTTTAACACAGCAACTTTTTTTTATCCCTTATCTCTATGCAGTTTTGAATAAACCACTTACAGAAAAACGGCTGCCAAGTCCTCTTGTCAGCTATCAACACACATTTAGATTTCAGTTTTTTGAAAGGATGCTAAAGATAAGGATGTTGTCGGTTCTGTTTTAGTGACTTCCTGCATTATTCACTATGAAGCCATGATACTGGTCTCAAATAATAAGGAAATTTGGGTGAATATTATGGAACAAGATAATGAAGTAGGTTAATAATTTCTGACACAATGACATGGGGTGAATTTTGCCCCCCACAATTATATGTTGAAGACCTAATTGTACTTCAGAACATGACCTTCTTTGGAAATAGCACGGCTGCAGATAGTTAAGATGACATCATTAAGATAGATCTTAGTCGAATATTACTGATGTCCCTATGAAGGGGGAAATTTGGACAGAGGAAGAATGTGATGTGAAGAAACATGCTTGGAATAGACCTATCCATGACATCTCTCAGAAGAAATCAACTCTTCTGAAACTTTCAAGCTTCTAGCCTCTAGCCCTGCAAGAAAATACGTTTCTGTTGCTTAGTCACTTCAGTTTGTGGGGCTGTGTTAAAACAGCCATGACGAATTAATACTTCTAGAATCAACTCCATGAGGTAACACACCTCTTTATAATATCGGTTTATGTGACACTGGTCAGACTGGCTACACCCTAGCATTATCCATGGGCTTATGGCTCTGGTGTGGCTTATGGGAGATGCTCAAACCTCTGTTTATTGTTTCTGAAATAGAAATGTGCACATAATGCAACTGAAACATAAGTCCCATATTTTTGTGGGGATCTAGTGCCAAAAAGACTATATCTTGTATTTTTATAGCTCATAGTGTTTTCTTTTCTGTATAGAAACAAATCACAAATATTTAGACTTTAGGGCATTAGATACTCTTTATGGTAACTACTCACTCTGCCATTGGTGTAAATGCAGTCCTAGGCATTACATACATACACCAGACTGTGTGCCAATAAAGTGCATTGAGAAAACAGGTGACAGAGCAGATTTGGTCCCCGGGATGTGGTTTTCTGATCTTTGTTACAGAGAGTAAAGTATTTGTCTTAAATATCTGGGTATTATCATAATAGGATAGTATTTTAAAACAAATCCAACAGAGAGGAAAGTGGAGTTGTGAAATAGAAAAAGACAGAATATTGAAGACATTATGCCAGAGTGAAACAGGACAATGAATGTTTGGTTTTATGAATAATTTACTCTTACATTTAAACAAATCTTAAGTGAGTAAATGTATCTTTCTACAAAATGAGCTCCAATACCTTAGAAAGAACTTCTCTACCTATACAGAGGGGTCACTCAGTATTGACCTTCTCTCCTGACTGATGGGCAACTATTACAGATGTGGATAATGCTTTCTTTTTAAAGAAACATCACATTAGTCAGGCTCTTCATCAGAAGGAATTAGAACACTGGAGAATGAGAAAAAGACATACTCTCTGGCGACTCCAGCCTCCTAAATGTACTGTTAGTAACAGCATTCGGCTGTATTGCAGTTTCTTCTTCTCTCCAGGTGGTCACCTTTGCTCAGGCATGGAGTCTGTGCTCTGTTCCATTTTTCTCTTTGCTTCTCCGGGGTCAAGTATACTGAATGAGTGAATGGAAGAATCAGAGAATCGTGAAAATACAAGGGAATGAAAGATTTAAATAAAAAAGTAAAGGAACATGACATTCTTCCTCTCTAAAACTTTGTTAACTACAAGAAGAGAGAAGTCAAAGGCTTTTATTTTCAGATCATATTATCGTTACATAGAACATACATTATATTTTATTTGGAGGGATTACTCGAATTAGCTAAATCTAGTTGACATTCTGTGGAAATTATTCCTGTTTTGCTCTGCTAGAGAGACAAAAATGCAAAGGGCTAAGGGCATCCATTCTGACTTAAACTGAGTTTGAATTCAGGCTCTGATGTGCTGTTTAGCACTGGTTAACCTGTCAGTCTCTCTGTGCATCAGCATTTCCAGAACATATAAAAAATGTGGTCCTCTCAGATTTTATTCTTCTTTGTATTTAATTTTGAAGAGAAAGAATGAAAAGTGGGAAGGAGAGAGGCAGGGAGGGATGAAGAAAGGGAAGAAGGAAGGGAAGGAGGAAGGAAGGAAGGAAGGAAGGAAGGAGAAAGCTAAAGACTTCTTCAAGTAAAAGTCAAATTTTAGATGGGTGTGATGGGGACAGAAAGAATATAGATCTCACCAATCTTATTCTGAACAGGTCAAAAATAATATATAAAGAAATATAATATATAAAGAAAGTGCTGTCATTTCTAAGTCCAGGGTTCACTGTATTTCAGAAGCAAGGAAAAAAAGAAAAGACCTGAGAAATGTCCCCATTTGATGTCTCTGATGAAGATTTGTCCTACATCAGGTCAACTCAGCCACTCCTCTCTCTCAGACTAGGAAGATAATTTTTCTAAAGGAAGTCTTTAGTTTCCCTAATGTTTAAAAACTCCAACACAATGGAAATGTTCTTATGTATACTTTTACCTCCCAAGAATATCAGGTTTCATGCTTTTGTAACCACAATGGAAAAGTAGAGTATGGACTTGGATTTTCCATTTCTACTGACAAAACAGCTATCTGGAAAAGTCCACGCTACTTAAAGCACTAGACAATACTTTCTTCGTACTGTGAGCCTGGATTCTAATTATCGGGCATCAACTGTCAGCTGTGATTTATGTGATGAAGGCACTCGGATGTGTGAATGTTGCAGGTGTGTCTGCTCCTATTGATGATGAATTCCCACACATAGGCACAATATCGATGTCTTTCTTTCTCACTCAGATAAACTTATAGAAATAAAGCATGAATGAGAAAATATTTAATGTAGAGGTGATTTCTAACCAGCTAAAATTTTTTAATACAAGTAACTCAGCTTCAAACTGTGGCACTTTAATATGAAGACACTATTCCTTGTATATTCCTTACATAGTGCTGGAATGGACTGCTGAAGAGCTATAAACTACTTGTGATATTTGTGCAAGAATGATACAACTACGTAGGTAAAGGGGGAAATGCAACAAATGCTGAAGAATTGTTTTAAGCAATGGGAATGTATTATCTTTTTTAATATTGTGGAAGCTGTTAATGAGGTAATTGAAGAACTAGTCTGAATGAGAGAGAGAGACTACCATAGAACTATATGCATTGAAAGCTCTCCTTAGAATCTGTTTCCCTCTGACACATTTCACAAATCCATGGGCATGAGGTTCCTACAGAAGATACCTGAAAACACCTGTCGTAACACAAAGAGAGGCAGAATTTCTAAACATGGAGATGCCTGAGTAGAAATTTATCCTTGAGCACTTTCTCATTTAAATTCATGTACTTTTATTTCATATCTGTGTAATGGAAAAAATACTCTCATGAAAGGTGAATGGGAGAATTGAAAATGATCTTTATGTGCTTCAAAATTATTTTGAAATATTTCTTTCTATTTTCCTCTCTATGTTGTCCCCTTCTCTGTTTTAGGACAGGCTTTTTCTTCTTAAGTCTTTGCTTCTGCCATATTTATAGGACTGAAAGCAGAAGCTGTGTGAGGTGAAGGGTGTTTCTTCTATTTGGCAAAACAACCACAACAACAAAGCTGAGTTCTATGAGAATGAAATAAGTCTGGTGTCCTAGAAGTGGGGAAAGGAATGGTTATGTGGATCAGAGAAATATGGGTGGAGAGCAATTGGGAGGGGAAAGGGTTAGTTCGAATGACCTCAGTAGGCTGCAGCAGTACCTATAGCTCACCCAGATCCAAAAACTTAGATCTTTTCAAGGATTCTGATAACTGTAGTTTGCTCAACTTAAAGAAAGTATAGAGAAGGAGCCAGGATATCTTATTAGAAGCTGGTATGGGCTATGACCTATGAGCAGAAATTCACTCAGATTTCAGTTCCTGTTCATAAGAACCTGAGATCTCGGCCAACTTTGAGGTAGAAGAGAATTCCACTTATAGCTGTTACAGAGACGTCAGTCAGTCAGGCTCAGATATATTTAAATTAAATAATATGAAACAAAGAAAAAGGATCTTTCTAGATTATCTGATTTTATCAACAAAAATTTGTATCCACTTAAATACTTTAAACTCCTATCCCACAGTCAGATTCATAGGTGGTATTAAAAAAATGTTCATCAATTCAGGCCACAAATGCTGTCACTAAACAAAAAAAGATTTAGTCATAATTCCTAACACATATCTAGAGTAAAACTGTATTCAATAAATACACTAATATCCATAAAGTTATAATAAAATGTATTTAGTTATTTGCTATGTTTATAACAGTAACAGACATTTAAATGTAAAATATTGTACACTTGCATTCTTTACATCCTTTTTTGGTCACAGACATCTACTGTATATACAGTTGCTTTTTGTTCATTTGTTTAAAAAATGTTTATTGATCATATACAGTGTGTCAAGCACTATTTTAAATATTACAAGCCAGGACATTGGAAGACAAATCATTCTTAGCATTGATCATTCTGCATTTCAAGGGAGGAATAAACTAGTGAACAATTTGTGCTCAGCTTCTAGTAGCAGGAACCTGATTAAATTCTTAAGAGTTTGTCGTTTCGGATAAAATCAGTTAAGACACACACCAGAGCTCACTGATACAGTGGCACAAGAGCCCTGTCTGTTTCTCCATCATATCAGTTTGTGTCTATCTTCGTAGTCTCTAATTGCTGCTGGAACTCTAGTTATGATGCCCCTGTTTCAAGGGTGGAAAATGGTAGGTCATTAAGGAGTCACTCCTATGAAGATTCTATGAAGTTAGTTTTCTTTTTAAGCAACTTTTCTAGGAATCCTGTACCAGATATTTGCTCATATATCATCATGCAAACATAGCCACAACCATAATCAGCTGCAAAACAGGCAGGGAAATGAATTATTTTATTTAAAAATACTCTGTACTGGTTAAATAAAGATACTATGTAGGAGAAGAGGTGAGAGTATCTCTTGGTTGGCACCTAGAAGTCCTTGACATTGTGAAGCAGGTATTTCATCATCAACAGATATAGAATCTAAGTCAAGTAACCGACAAGGCTTTCAAAAAAGAGGTAAGATTAGAATGTAGAGCATGATTGGGCTGTTTTTTTTAAATGGGTTGTCAAGACTTCTCTGAGAGCATGGCATTGGATCAAAATCTTAATGGAAGTAGAGAGGTCTGCCATGAAATTATTTGCTGGAAAAGGATTCCATCAGTAGATGCAAAGTTCCTGAGGCAGGAGCATGCTTTGATTCTCCAAGGAGCATTGAGAAAGACTTTGCTGATGAATAGATTGTGTTACCCACAGTCTATGTATGGATAATGTGTATGATAAGGGTAGAGGTAGCTATGAAGGTGATGAAAGAGGAAAAGCTTAAATACTTCAGATTTTGCTTCTTCACCCTCAGAATATAGTAAAAGTTCAACATTATCAAGCTAGTATCATATAGTATCATACATAAGTCAGTGGATGCTTTTTCATTATTTAATCTTTACTTTCTTAAATTAGTACTGTTGCTAACAGTATTTTTCAGATGAGAAAATGGAGGCACATAAGATAATTGCCTAACCTTATATATCCAATATGTAAATAGAGATATAAACCCAGGCAAAATCATCATGAAACTCAATTTTAACCACTGAGCTGTGCTAAATCCCATATGACTCTGAGAACATTAATAGTGTCAGTCATCATGTCATCATCAGGTCTGATTTGATAAATGAATCTTGACAATCCTGTATTTATATTTTTATCTATGTATCATATTTGTGGGGTGAGATTCAAAGAATCTAGGATACTATGTAAAGACATATACAAGGAGAGATAGCATTTTATATGTACCTTTGGGTTATGAAACATATGTATGAAGAAAGTCATTGGGTTCAAAAGAATCTTTAACAAGTAAGAACGATTGACAAAGAATCAGTACCTGCCCCTTCCCTTCCAGCTCTTGGGCATAGCTTGTTCCTCATAACCATGATCATTCCAAGTTTTAACCATGTTCAAGAACCCATCTAAGTAAGACAGATCGGATTGGACTCTTGGTCTAATATTTGATAATTTATGATCCTTAGGCAGGTGCTATACTGAATTGTGTCCAGGAAAGAGGATCTGAGTATATGACCTTATCTGGAATAGGGTCTTTACAGAGGCAATCGAGTTAAAATGGGTTCATTAGTATAGGCCCTTATCCAAGATGACAGGTATCTTTTAAAAGGTAAAATTTAAGCACAGAGGCAGAAACAGAGGAAATTGATGTGAAACCATATAAGGAATAGATGACTCTGGGACAGGAGTGATGCATAGACAAGTCAAGTTAATTCAAGAGTTTCTGGCAGTTACTAGAAGCTAGAAAAGACACAGAATAATTCTCCTTGAGTCCTCAGAGCTCATGGCCTTGCAGACATTTTGGTCTCAGACTTCTAACTAGCCCCAAGAATTGTGGGACAAACATTCTTTCATTTTAAGCCCCTATTATTTACTATGAATCATCAATTCTGGCTATATTTGACTACTTGTATTTCCAGAATGTGTCATTCTGTCACTGGTCTTATTATCTTGACATATTGTCCCATTTGTTTAGTATTTCACTTCTTGCTTTGTCTGCCTAATAAATTTCTGCTCACTCTTAAAGATCCAATTCCCATATTAATTATTATGTCAATTCTTTTTGATTAACTTAAATAGAGGTCACCTCAGTTTTCTGCAGCCCCAAGACTCCCAACACTTACTTTTCCCATAACATTCCCCACATAGTGTTATAACGACTTTAATATCTGCTCCTACTGTCCTTAACTGTAATATCATTAAAGACAGAGTACATGTTGTCTTCAACTTTGTGATTCCCAAATGTTTAGCCCAATATTTAGAATAGCGTTGGTTTCCCCAAGTATGTGTTGAATGAATGGCAAATGGAATACAGACAAGACAGTCAGAAATACTCAAGGTGATCCCAGTCAGGAAAAAAGACAATTATCTCTGGTCTTCAAATATAAAGAACTCTCCCTAGTCCCCTCAACCCTCAACATCAGTTTTAGTAACACTTAATAGATCACAAATTATTCTTGGAACAGCCTTTAGGAAACTTAATTTGTATTCACTCAGACAAGATAAAAATGAACAAAGACATTGATACTATTGATCAGACATTCTACTTAGATTATTATGTTAGAGAAAATGAATTGTCTGTGTTGCATATAAGATTTACTAATGTTTTAAGTTAACTGCATAATAGTTTGGGGGTTAGAGTAATTGAACTTATTGCCAAGTTAAATTGAACAGTGTTGAGAGTGGAGCTGAATTTGGAAGGCATTTGTTGCCAAAGATTCCTCTATAGCCCAGTACTTTCTGACACTTGATGACTATAGAGGATTTCTTCCAATGGTACAATTTCATCTCTGCCAAAACTCTTTTAGGGAGGATACACTGGAGAAAGAGCATAGGATAGGGGAACTCTTTATGAATAGAAGTGAATATTTTCAGATTGGAGTTTCTCCCAGCCAACTCTACTTTGCCAATGCCCAAGGCAAGTTCATGTTATCTTGTTTCAGCATAAATACACTGGGAATCTTGGTTATTATGATGCCTAGGATTTTATGATCATAAAATTGCCATTTAAAATAAATTGAATTGATTTGATATATATTGACTATTTTGAAGTGAATGTATTCATTCATTCAAAAGGCAAGAAGAATTTATTGACTATTCCACCTTGTGTTTAACACTACTTAATGCACAGCTGATGGAAAAAAAAAATACGATACTCTAAAGTGTCGTATTTTTTACTTAGGAAAACAGTCATATTCACAAAGTGAAATATGGGACATTCCATTAAGAGACGAGTGAAAGATTACTGGAGAATAGATGGTGTGACTATCTCTCTCTCTGAATATTTCAGGAAGATCAGAGGAGATTACATATGATGACTTTAAAGTATTAGTAAGAAAATGCAAGGACTTTCCCAGACATGTAAAAGAGAGCAATAATGGCATGAGGGGTGGAAAGTCCGTGCCTTACCCCACTCTGAGGGTCACCACCATTTATGTTCTAGGTGGTAATAATTCAGTGCATCAAGTTGGAAGTGATTTAAACTTCTCCGTTACCAGGGTATTCAGAAGTCTGAACATTCCAAGGGGGTATGGCTATCAGTACAAAACCCCAACTTTTGAAATGGAAAAAATGAATGCTTAGCATTCAGGTTAAGTGGTATAATTCATGGGATAAGACCATAATTCATGGGATAAACTGAGAAAACAAGAAACCTATCAGTTACAAATGGAGTAATCATACAATAATGTCCAAATAAAGAAAGTTTTGAGACTGTAAAAGGAAGATCAATAATCGCACCAAGACTGTGGGTTTATATTGGACAGTCTCAGACAAACTGGGTGTCTGGTCACTCCAGAAACACAGAAGCAGAAGAAAGAAGCGTGGAATTTCTGGTTCAGTCAGAGGAGCTTGAGCATTAAGAAGCAGGTAAACAACTCCCAAGTTGGGAATAAGTTAACAATGTAAGTTAAGATATAGCATCAATTGAATTGTTGAATGGTAGCTAAACATTGAAATCAGAATTACATACTTTTCTGTTGCCATTTTAGCAATTATACATGTAAAAATATCTCATTTTATTTTATCTAATGAGTGTGATCTCATCTTCGATATATTACTATGGTACCTTTATAAGGTGCTACAGTAAAGGACCCAGTTGTTAGAGCATTTCAACACAGTTGTGCAGAAGGCTGTCTTAGTGATATCCATGACTGTGTAAGCACATGGACTCACATAGCTCATATCTCTCCCCTTGAGCCTCTTACGACTATGGAAAAGTATAAAATAAAGTTTCACCTGACTAAGGAAGGAGCAACAAAAACTCTTATACATTGCTAGTAGAAATGTATATTTTGAAATGTATTTCTAAAGCTGTTTGATATTGTTTTCTTGAACTGAATACAATCATACTCCAGGACCCAGAAAATCCATTCTGTATAGACATCTGTAGATTTTATATGGATACAATATAGGGATAACCAACAGAAATACAGGCTCACTAAAAGACATGAACAGGAATGTCTGTGATAGCTTTATTTGTAATGGCATCAAACTGGAAACAACACAACTAAATTGTGGAATGTTCATTCTATAGCCTATGACAACAACAGTGAACTCAGTCTTGCTGCTTGTAACAAGGAAGAATCTCATAAGCGTGATGTTGAGTGAATATGTCAAGAACAAAGTACATCCTGCTTTATTCCAGTTATCTGAAGCATAAAATTGAAAAGAAAAAATATATATTATTGTGTTCATGATATATCATATGGCTTCTGGTTCTATTTCTTGGTTTAGATGAGTCTACGATGTAAAAATTCGTCCAGCTGTGCCTGTAGAATTTTTATACATTTCAATATGCATGTTACATATCAAGAAAAAAAGTTACATTTAAAAAAATAGAAAGAGAAAATTCCTTATTTCCGTTTTTATACAAATTGTTTCTATTTATGTCTATGGCAAATCATTCATTAAATAATCTCTGATTGTCAGTTGCTGAAATTTTGAGATTTTTTTTTTGCTTTGTGTATTGACCATAGTCTGAAAAACATGAATCACATTTACTAAAATTTTCTTTACAAAAATTCAGCAAGAAAAGGGCTCTACATTTATACCTTAATTAGAAAAATAGTTCAAGGTTTGACTACTGTATAATTTTTATTTTACTCTGATCTGAGAAATTTATAATGTGACAGAGTGAATCATTAAAAGTGTTTTTTACTCATTTCCAGGACCATAGTCTTTTGCGAACACTGTCTGGCAAACAGAAGGCAGCCAAATAATACGTGTGGAATGAGACAGTGAAGATTTCCATGCTGCTATTTAAAAAACCACTGGCAATGACTTTGATGTCATCCTGGATAATAGGAAGACAAATCTATAAAGATTTTCAGTTTCCCCAATGCTCATCCTCTCCTTTTAGGAATTTGCCTCCATATATTTACATACACACATGTATACACACAGACACATATATACACACATATATGCACACACATACACATATGTATATGGAATATGCTAACTCTGAACAAGTCCCTTACCACTCTGGATCTGAATTCCATTACCTGTAAAGTAAGGAATGGAACCAGAAAGCCATTGGTTAAGATAATGTGTTATATAATGTATGCCATTTTCATAAATTGTTTACAGTCCAACAAAGTTTTTTTTGTTTTTCGTAGTTTGTAGTGGAGGCTTTTTACTTATGTCAAAGTTGAAAAATTAGCTTATGTATCAGCTCCCAGGTATAAGGGTAGATAGCTTTCACATACAAAGAAATACATATACGTATGTATTTGAAATGTCATATTTTCTCTTAATCTTTATTATGAGGAGTATGTATTTAATTGAATTTTCATAAGAATAAGCATTGCTAAATTTTGCATTTATTAAACCAAGAGAACTTATATCTAGAGCAAATAAAAGGTACAGTTATACCTATGAAATTTTAGAGATTTTTGAAAAATGATATTTAAGTGCTTTATCTTTTTTGCTGCAAGGGAAATTATTCCAAACATTTCCTAGTAAGGAATATTCCTCTTTTTCTGTCCCTTTTCCTGAATCAGTCTTACATCAAGTCCAATGCCTCCTAATAGTGATGAAATGCCCCAAATCCACAAATCATAAACAGCTAATTGAGTTAGAAAATGCACTAAATGGGTGTACATCCGTCTATCTAACCTATCTGTCTTTATCTCTACCTCTGATCTATCTATATTTTCCTTCATATTCAATAAGGTATCATGTGCACCTTATCCATGAGGGATAGGAAAGCAGTCTTTCACTCATAGTCAGGAGGCAAAGAATCTGTGTAGAAATTAATTAAGATGTTAATAGAGACATCAGTCAAAACAATGTGGATCCTTATCAGAAGAGACGGAGAGGAGTACCTAGGACCTGCCTCTGCAGCCACCAGGAAGCACTGAGACAAGCCAATGGAGATTCCTCCCCAAATGCTACACACAACTTAGCATCATCCATGCCTTTCTGGGGGGCCTTGTCCTATCACTCTCTGGGTGTATTTTCAGAGCCTTTCCATGCTGGTGTACATTGAGAGCCTTCTGGAGAAAACTTGGCATGTCATAGCTCCCCAAATTAGGCTATCATTGAGAAATTTCACTTCTGGTGATAATGGATCAGGGCTTGTTTTTAATTTTCAAGCTTTCTCCACTTACCGTAACTGCAGAAATTAGCTAGGTAAAAGTTACTTATGGGGTGCACTGCTCTACCATAAAGCTTATTCTGATATATACTCACAACAATCATCCTTCCCCATTATTCTCGGCTGGAATGTGTCTCTCCTCACATCAACTTATCACTTGATTAACAATTTTCTCTCACTTTTCATTCAGCACAACTTCATTGATAGTCATTTGTATGCCTGTCACTCCTTCGAAGTTGCAAGTTTAACATATGGACAGGTGACTGTTCATCTTTGATCCCTAGTGTAGAGTTTACAAACAGACTGTGTGTCAAATCTGGTTCATACACAGGTTTTGTTGGCTTGAAGGGTATTACAAGAAGAACACATTTTTTTCCTGAATTAGTTAACAATACTAAAATTTTAAGATTTTAATATTTTTAGGTTCTGTTTTGTTTCTGGCATAACAGACAATGTGGGCATTCATTCCAGCATGGCTAAAATCATCAGCACCTACACTGAATTCCCTCCTTATGAAGGGCATGCAGTTTCATGGTCATAAGGTTTCCACCTGGTTTGCTTTTTAAAATTTGTTTCCTGATTGCTCCTTGGATGCATTTGAGTAGGCAAGTCTTATCCTTGGGTTTAGCTTCACATCGGGAGCATAGTAGACTTTCAGTAAGTGTTGATTTGCTTACCATGCAAATGTGTCTTAGTTCAGGTCCTTCCAGAAGCAGATCCTTAACCAAGACTCAAATTCAAATAGTTTATTTGAGATGTGAAGGAAGTAGTTGTTATCAAATAAGAAAGAGATTCAAAAAAATGAAGAAGTGTGCTTTAGGACAAACATGGCGCTAGGTAACTAGAGGTTGATTCTTCAGGGAAAATCTGGAGGAAAATATTCCTTTTAGAATGATCCTAACTGAGGCCTAGAATACTATTTATAAACCAACACTTACTAGTCAGACCCTGGGGCTTTAATTCTTCAACATATTCCTTCCACAACACACATAACCAGAGTGGCAGTATGAAACTTTGGAAAATGGTACCAGAATAGAGATGTTAGCACTTGGAAATCAGACAGATGAACTGAAATGGAAGTTTCTAGTAAATCAGCAGAGTGCTGTCAGAGTGCCCCACAAAATTAATTGAACTGGCCAGAAGAAGAAATAAAGATGAAGTTGAATAGCTCCATTATCTGCAATTAAAATTATGTAAACTCAGGAACACACAGCTAGTACTTGACCCTGTTCTTCATGTTTCCAATCTCCCCACATTCTCTGCTATTACTATATACTACTATATAGTGGGAAAACATTTTCTCCTTTTCCATCTAGGAAAACACCTAAGTATGAAAGCTATTTATGTCTTTATTCTCCTTCCAGACTTCAAAAAATGTATTTTAACTCTATGCAATATGGTTACAAATACCCACCGACTTGCAAGGGTCTTGAGTACCACCAGATATGGATTTTCCCAGAGTTCAGTTGGGAATGCATTTGCATGGTTAATGTCAATGCATTTGCAATTCCGTTGATATTTTCAAATAATAGTTATAAACTATTGAGAAATTTTCAAGGATGAAAAGTCATTCAAGATCACCTAAGCGTTATCTACTGGTATAGTGTTTGTAACTTGGTTGATTAAAATGTGCTCCTTTCATGAACAACGATACAGACTTCAAAGCAGATATATCCTCTTTAGAGAAGGGAGAGAAATAATCAATTTGAACTCCCTGAGAAATCCAGAAAAAAGATATGGTTCATTTTTCTTTCCTTTCAAGTGAGAATATAGTTAACATCAGGCAGCTCTGCCTATTTTTTATGCCTTTGTTTTCGGGTAGCTATCTGAAGTCATTTGAGTGGAGTCTTCTAAGCTTCTAGAAGCAAGATATTTTTTTTTGTTAAGCAAAAGGAAAGAAAAGTGCTTGCTTTTTTTCCTCCTTTCCTAAAGAGTATAGATTTCCCTTAGGAATTGATAGAATATCTTTAGCCAAATCTGATTTGGAATTCATGCAGTATTGAAACTCACCTAAACAACTTGCAAATTTTCAGTCTTGAATTATTGTTCATTTATTTGTCATATGTACTTTGCTATAATTGTTTGAAACTACCTGGTAATTACTATTAGAAGGTGAGCTTTAATGCTCATGATGTTATTTTCTTTTTATTTATATTTGGGTCAATTTTCTTCCCACTTAGAAAAATCAGGTTAGCTCAAAGATATGTGTATTTTGTGGGAAGAAAATTATGTTTTTACTATCTTAAAGCAAATACATATTTTTATTAGATGTAAATATGTTTAACTAGCTTTCTTGTGTTATAGTTTTAGAGCTTACAGATGTAATATAGAAGGGAGATTTGCATCAAGAAGGAGAGAGATTACTCAAGCAATGTGATATATGAGTGGCAATCATTTTAAAATTTAATTACTGTATAAACAATATCAAAGCTTAATTTTAGTAAGCAATATGAGCTATACGTGGCATTATTTATATCTCAATGACATAAAATATTTAAAATTTTAATGTGAAAACAAAAAAATCATTTGGTTATTTTTTGACATCAATCCAATGTATATTTTCTCAAATATATAAATACTGACTTTGACATAATCTGCTTTGAGATGAGAGCATCATCAGAAGAGTGAAAGTTTTATTCAATGGGGGTGGTTTGTGTGTACATTCATACTTGATGGGCCCTAGGCAATACCAAAGTCTCAAACTGCTTACTAATACTTAGAACATAAGCACTTCAAGTTGACTTGAAAGTGATGAGAGAAACAGATGTTTTGCCTGAAGTTTATGTTTCTCATGCATACCTGTCAGTTTGTTCCATAAAAGAAAGATCTCAGAAGCTGAAAAAGAAAAACAAATTCTTTCACCCAGATTCCCTTCTAAAACCAGTCAAACAAAGAAATCATAAACATTAACTGTCAACATAGTCTCACTACCATCATAAAGATGGAAATTGCTGGAAATGGTGGATGATAGCAAGTGTGAAACTGAATGCTGACTCTCCAGTTCCAATAGTATCACTACTATTTCGTAAAATGTTAGGGCTTTGATGTAAACACAATGTGTGTCTAAGTACCTTATTCTTTCTTAATTGCATACTACTAGATAATGAATATAAAAATCATATACCTTTGTAGTTCTTAATCATTTTGGGTTTATGAGACATTTGAAATTGTTATTTAAAAATGACTACTGGCCCATTGCCTACAAAAATGCACAAGAAAATTCAAACAAACTCAAGGGGCCCATGAACTTCATAATTTCCTCTTTAGAAGGTAGGAATCCTGGGTCTTATGTAACCAACCTCTTGCATAGTTCAATTTTATACAAATTAGATATCACCACCTATTTTTAAAGGCTATACATTTAAATAATTTGCTAAACTTGACGTTAATCATGATTATCTAAATATTATCTTCCATATTTGGACTTTGACTGTTGTCAAATGCTTAGCAAATTTATAAATGTGATTCATTAATTTACTAAATAGTTATTGAGAGTTGACTCTGTGCCAAATATTTTCTTCAGACGTTTTCAATGCTGCTAAGTGAAGGAAACCAGACATAAAAAAGAAAGCGCACATACTCTAGAGTCAGACATGGGCCTACATCTTGGATTTACCTTACCAGTTAGCTCTTATCATTACAGACATATGGACATATATTATATATTTATATGAATATTTTGTATATTTATATGTGAATTTCATGGTGTGTCATTCTGTATGCATCATTCATACATCTAATACATCAATTTACATACAAATATGTATAAATAATAAATGGTATATTTATCTATCTATTTTAAGTATATTTGTTTATATAAAATGCTTATATAATTATGATTAATAAATCTGCATGTATGTTGCACATATTCATGTGTAATTATTTATGGCTATATAAATATTATATATTTAATTATATATATATGGTTATATAAATATTTTTATGTATATGTGTGCTTGTGTGTGAAATGATATATTTTCAAAAGCTTATAAGAATTACATAGCAGGTAAAAAACCTGGGGAAGAAAAACTGCAAGAAAGGATTTGCCATTGCACTAGATATATATCTGGGAGTTGGATTATTTGTTTCTTTTTTAAAATGTCTCTCAAGTCATCCAATAACAAATGAGATAAACACACATGGAGATAAAGCGTTATAATGAGGCAAGTCATGGCACAAAAAGGACAAGGAAGAGAATGCCTAACTCTTGGATAATTAATGAGATTTTTATCAAGGAGGAGCTATTTGTGCTAATTTGCTCAAATACGTTAGTAAGGTTCCTCAAGGTGAAGACAAATGGTGAGAGACATTAGAGGCATGAGAAATGATTTTAAAGTATGAAAAAACTTATGACATTCAAGTGATAAAAAAGACGTTTGCAGGTGGGGAAGAAAAGGACTTATGGGGGATTCATGGGGGTGGGGGCAGGGGAATATGATGCTACAAAGAAAAGTTTGTCCAAATATGAAAGGTCATATATATGGCACTTTAAAGGATTTCTATGTTGTCCTTCAGAAACATGAGGGCCATTAAAAGTCTTTCAACAAGAGTAAAATATGTGCTTTGACAGCATAAACTTGGGAATATTACCTGAGCTTTAATTTTTAATTTGTAAAGTGGTGATAATAATAGCACATGGTATACAGGGTTTTTCTTCTGATATTTAAATATAATAAAGCAAGTGAGTCTTTGTGAACCAATGCTTCGTATATTTTTAGGAAAAAAAATAAAAACTATCTCATAAAACTAAGTTTTGCCTTCCTTTATATGACTCTTTATGAGATTCTTGTCCCATCAGCCAGACCATCACAATGCTTAGGGAAAAATTAAAATTATCATGGCACAAATGCCTTTAAAATATACTCTTACTGTCCATTGAGACAATAGTTTAGAAAATAAAACTTCTTACTTCCAAGAGCGGAATTTTGTTGAGAACAAAGATTCTTGGGTATCAAAAAAAGAAGGTTCTGAATAATGCAGGATAAGAATCATATTTCATAACATAATATTGTAATAATGATAGAAAAGACTATATTTTTATATCCTGGTAGTTAAATGGACTTCATGTGGAATACAGAAAAGAATTGGATGGAGGTACATCTTTAAGACGTCTTACTGAGCCTTGGACATTGCCCTGTTTCTAAGGGGTCTGATGAGAGTGAATTCAGTAGCAGAGGACTGTTCTGTGTCTTCTGTTGCCAATGCCAGGGAGCCTCATGAAAGACAAGCTGGTGTCTTTGAGCTTGGTTGCTCACAGAGTGACCACAAATTATCTTCAGTATAATGAATGATTTAGTTGACCTTCTCAATAGAAGACCTTCCATCAAAAGTTGTCTGAGTCATTGTCTGGGTATTAGACTGCACAAGGTTCTACTTGTGTCATTCCTGAATCCCATTTAAGTACACTGCACTTAAGTTTTTCATTCTAAGTACATTTGTAAACTCCAGCACCTGATGGCAGAATTGTTGACATGGAGTAATTTCTATGGTGTGAAAGGAAATTCCCCCAGCATCTATGGTTGACTGGAGCCCATCACCATTTACTATTACTATAATATAGTATATACAGATGCTGTTGTACAAGGATGCACAACTTAAACTTACATAATACTGTAGTACAATGTCATGTCAATAAACTGTTTGGAGTTAGTATGTTGGAAAATGGAAGCCAATTATCGGAATTTTCCATAGATCCTAGGTAACAGACTGAAATAAGGCAATAGTCTCATGGTAGATGGCTAATAGGTTCTATCTTTCTTAGTTACAGTTGTAACCTCCGTTCTAAGCAGAGTGGATAATATATTGAGGGTTCTTGGAGTTTGAAACTTCATCTCTTCTCCAAATTCTTAAACTATATTAAACATTCATATTTGAGAAATTGCTGTTAATCATTTGAAATTTTTAAGAAGCTATAATAGAATATTAATTTTATTGAATTTATTTTTAAAAGATGATGAATAGGGGCAAGGGTACTATGTAGCTTTATTTCTTTTTCACACAGATGTTGATATAGAGAATTATTTACCAATTCATATCATCTCTGGATATTTTAAAATCTCAACTGACCACATCTCCTGAAATTATTTGGAGGAAATTTAGTCTTAGTTCTTTCCTTTAGTATTAGATTTAATATCATCAATGTGAATCTTATGGGTATTATGTCCCTTACAAATCAGATTTTATAAGCCAGAGGTAGAAGTTTCTAAGGTCCATTCTTTTCTGACCTTTTGATTTATTGCTTATTCACTCCTTTAGCTTAATTCCTTGCAAATGTTGCTAATAGTAACTGAAAAATGAGAGATTTGGACTAAATACTAGCTCTAGCCTCTTCTAGAATGCTAGAATGTGAGGCCCACTGTTTTTGTTAGATTATCAGTAGTTCTCAATGAGGCTTTAATTACTTTAATTTCTGTTCTGAATGTGGAGTCTGGGATGCATGCCAAAAGTTCATTCTTTGAAAATAATAATAAAAATGCATGCAGGTTTTGATTTTGCAAACATTTCCCTTGTTTAATGGTTCACTGCATGAAATGTTGGTGAATTATATGTTTTGTTATCTTTAATTTTATTATAAATTCTAGCTATAGAGGCCTTGTTGAAAAAAGAAGACTGAGGTGACCAGTGATAATCCAATAAGTTTAATGAAGCATTTTCAAAAATTGCTTTACCAAATTTATATTTTAGTTGTGTTTTCTTTCATTCTTGCTGCTGATAAATTACATTATAGTGAATGACAAGTTAGACATAGGAATTAAATATTCATCCTATTTCTTTATTTTCCCTTTGATGCATGATAAGTTCCTGAGTCTTTTTATATTTACCTCTACTTAATTTAAAATTGAAGTTTCTTAATAAAAATTTATTCTGAAAGCAGTGAAAATGTATACACTGGAAGTTCTCAATGTTATATCATTGATAACATTTATTTTAAAAAAGTAGATTTTAAAAGGGATAACTTTGCAGTTTTACCTCAGTGTTTGTGTAAACCACTCTCTCATCTGGACTACATAGGATCAAAAGCTAGTTTTCAGTGACTTTTGGGCTATTCTTTTGGAAAAGAAGAGATACCTATCTATACAGATAAGAAACAGGGAAACTTTAATAACTCCTTTAATGAAGAATAAATAATTTTTATGTGTAGCTTCAATAGGTATATTTTGTGTATCATGTAATTTTCCCATTGTATGTGTATAATTCAATGCTTTAAGTAAACTTAAAAGTTGTGCAATCATCATAGTAAATGATTTCATTTTCCACATTCCAATAAGTTCCCTCATGTCCACTGACTGTTAAACTCTGGCCCCCACACCTCCCATCCACTACCACCTCAGGCAACTATTAATTCATTATATGCTTCTAAATATCGACCTTTTACAGACATTTCACATAAAAGAGATAAAGCAATATTTGTTCTCTTGTGTCTAGATTACTTCATCCAGCATAATGTGCTTGAGATTTATCCATGGTGAAGAATGCATCAGTAATTTTGTTTTTAATTACTGAATAGTGTTTTATTCCATGGACATACTACTCTGCTTTTCCAGTCATCAGTTGAGGAATATTTTGTCTGTTTCTGATTTCTTGTATTATGAATAAGGCTGTTAAAAGTATTTATGTGAAATATTTATGTGCGTTTTTAATTTATTTTTTCTCAAAGGGATACCCAAGAGTGGGATTCCTAGGTCATTTGACAGAGATAGGTTTGAATTTTTAAGAAACTCTCACAATGTTTTCCAAAGCAGTTACACCTTTTTGCATCAGTTTGTATGTGTAAGAGTTTTCATTTATTATATCATTTGTTATTTTCTGTCTATTTTATAGCCCTTCTAAGTGGGTATGAAACGGTATCTAATTTTGAGTTTAATTTCCATTTTCTAAGGGCTATTGATAGACATCTTTCCTTACATTTGTTACATATTTTATATCTTCCTTACTCCTGCCTATTCAAATATTTTGACCACTTTTATTGAGTTTTTATTTTCTGATTATTGAGGTATAAATATTTCCTGCATATTTAAGATATAAGCCCTTGATTTGGTATATGTGTTACAGAGTATTTTCTTCTAGTCTGTCTTTGTTTCTGCATTTTTCTCCCCTAGTGTTTATTTTTATTTTCTTACTGAAGCAATTTGAAGCACATATGTGTTGAGTTTTAATGAGGTCAAATGTATCCCCTTTTTGCTTTATGTACTCTGTTTTGGCATCATCTCTAAGAAATCTTTGCTTAATCCATGGGATGAAGACTTTTCCTCGCATTAGACTTCTGTGACCGCTGCAACAATGACCTCCATTGTTGTGGCTTAAAATAATAACAAATTTATTATAATGACATTTCGTAGGTCCTACTTCTGAAATGATTGTCATTGAGATAAAATAAAGGTTTTGGAAGGGCTGTGCTCCTTTCTGAAGGTGGCAGATGAGCACATAGCCTTACCCTGTCAGCTCTAGAGGTTGCCTACATTCCTTTGCTGGTGGCCCCTTTTCATCAGTCTTCAAAGCCAAACTAGCAAGTCAAGTCCACACATCACATCACTCTAATTTAACTCAGATTCATGAATCTTCCTTTCTTCTACTTTTAGAAACTCTTGTTAGCTACATTGGGCTTTCCTAGATAACCAAGAATAACATTTTTATTTTAAGGTTCAGCAGATTAGTAGCCTGGATTCCAACTGCAGATTTGATCTCCCTCTTCCACATAGCTGAGCATCTTCAGAGTTTCTGGACACTAGGGCATGGGTAACCTTCATGGGCCATTCTCTTTACCACACAGATTTTACTATTAGGGTAATATCTGGGAAATCATCATACAACCAAACATCCAGAATATATTATCTGATGTTATCTGCCAAAAGTTTTGTTATTTAGCTCATATTTAAATCTACAATCATTTTGTGTTTTATACTTATGTTTTTATTGGAATAACATTATATTATAACATTATGTAAATTTCAAGTGCACATCATTATATATTAAAAATGTATATACTTCATTGATTTTGTAACTAAAAACCACAATTTGCAGATGGAAGCAACTGATCTTAAAATAAAGATAGTATCCTTGGCTCTCCAGGTAAGCCCAATGTAACCATTATCCTTTACTATATAATTGACTACCACTTTTACTCAATTTGTCCACTTCCCTTTCCTTTTCTCTTATGATAACTAATAATTTGGACTTATAAGAGTTAATTTTTGTTTTATTTCAGTCATTTGTTTGATTTATCTATAGACAACACATGAGTGAAATTGCAAGTTATTTTTCTTTCTCTGATTTAATTTATATATACAGTGTAAGATAAAAGTCTAAGTACATGTTGTTGTGTATGTAGAATTGTACACACCATTTTGTAACAACAGTATCCTTTTCCTAATTAACTTCAGTTGTATCATCGTCAAAAAATTAATTGATACTTTTTTCATATGCCATTGGCCATCTTTATGTTTTCTTTGGAGAAGTGTCTTTTCAGATAAGACATACAGAGGGTGAATAATGTTTATCATCACTTATCATTAGAGAAATTCAAATCAAAATGACAATAAGATATCATCTCATGCCTGTGAGAATAACATATCAAAAATACACTATAAAACAAGTGCTAGAAAAGATGTGTAAAAGGAACTCATGTATACTGTTGGTAGAAATGTAAACTGGTACAGCTATTAGGAAAATAGCATGACGACATCTCAAAAAATTAAGACAAAATATTGTATGATCTAGCTTTTCTACTTCTGGATACTTGCCTGAAGAAAACAATGCACTACATGAAATAGACAAATATATATATGTATATATACATATATATTTCTGTATTCATAGCAGCTTAATTGTTAATAGACAGGACATGGAATTAACTAAGTATCCGTTAAATGAATGGATAAAGAGGACTCGGTTTGTATATTCCACTATATAATGGAATAATACTCAACAACAAAAAATAGATGAAAGTTTAACCTTTGTGACAACATGGATGAACCTAGAGAGTATTATGCTAAGTGAAATAAATCAGAAAGGGAAAAATCTCTATCATTTCACTCATAGATGGATGATAAAGAAACAAAACATATGAGCAAATAAAATAAAAACAAGCTCTCAGATTATGAGAAACGAATTTCAGGTTACCAGAGGGGGAAGAAGAAAGGAGGTCAACGAATCAGGTAAAGGAAATTTGCTTGTGGATGAAACCACACTAATGATGGTGACCATAATGTATATACAGATGTAGAATTGTAATTCCATCCACCTGAAACCTATGTGGTGCTTTAAAACAATGTTGCATTAGTATTAAATTTTATCTAAATCAATTAACTATAAATGTAAAGTTTTATTTCTAGATTCAGTCTATTCCCTTGATATGTATCTTTATCTTTATTTCAATATATCTGCTTTTATAGCTGTAGAGTCTTCTAGTTTTTTCAAAAATTATTTTGTCTATTTTAGATCTTTACTATCCCATGTGCACTTTTTGGATCAACTTTCAATTTATGTAAAAAGACTTTCTGGAATGTTCATAGGGTTAATGTTGAATCTATACAATTGAGAATAATTGTGAACTTAACAAAACTGAATCTTTAGTTTTATGAACATGCAATTCTATTAATTATTTGCATCTTATTTTGTTTCTTTCAATATTTTATCAATTTCCACTATAAAATTCTTGCACTTCTTTTGTAAAGTCTAAGTATTTTAAATTTTTTATATTGAAAAGAATTACAGAATAAATATATTTTGATCAAATATTAACATGATGATGCTAAACAATTTCAAAATATGAAGTTGAATTTAATGAAATGAAGAAGTCTATGCATAATAATGTGCAGTTTTCTATAACAAAGTCTTTTAAATTTTTAGTAAGGTATATATATATATATATGCAATTATATATAGTATGGAAATAATTAAAACACTTAAGGGATATTTTCTGCAGGAAGAATTGGTGAAACTTGAGAAACAGGCTTTATATTCAATAAAAAATGGGGAAGGTAAACCATACTATTATTCTTTCTTGGCGATTCAAAATGCACATCAGCAAATTAAAAACTCAGTAACCCTTTCGGTTTATTTAGTTATGCTTTTGTGGAACACTTATTACCGTTTTAAAGAACTCTAGATGTACATCCTAACTGTACTTTAGAGTGTCATTTGAGAAATTCTGGATTAACAGTTCATAATTTGCATAGCTCTCTCACAAACATATCTCACAATTACTTATAAGAAGATAAGACTATGGTTACAGTGTGGGGAATAATTAATTTAAGCAAACTATCTGATGAATGTTGGAGTCGACTTATATTCAGCTGTTCTGTTTCCAAATAGTAGGCAGAAGCCTGATCCTCAGACTAAGTTTCAGTCAATGTATTAATAGAAGAGCAACCACTAGTTTAAAAAGTGTATAAATATATGTATAGAGAGATACAGATGTAGATCTAGATAGTGTGGATAAGATTTTTTTGCAATGAGTCATTGGGTATTTTTTATCTGTTATTTTACCTTGAATCAGTTCTCAGATCAGACCTACTAACAGACAATGCTAACATTAGAAACTAGAGAATTGCTAAACATTAAAATGGACATACTTCTGCAAATAGTGATGCAATTCAAATAACTTTGGAGCACAATGTAATTAGGAATAATTGAGATATTTATTCTTAAAAAAATAACAAAAACACTCCATTAGTTTCCTGAATCTTCATTTAGTTACTGAGATTATGTGAAAAACAGATCTAGGAGTTTGAATTATCAGCCAACAAAACAAAATCCTTTGTCTTCGTGAAGTAGGCATTTTCTCAATAACCAAGTCATAAGCTAAAGTATAAATAAAATAAGCAAACAATTACATAGAATGTGAAAATGCAATAAGCATTGGGGTCAAAAAAAGTAGAGCAGGTTATTAGAAGGGGGGAAGGCCAAGGTGTAAGAAGTAAAGGGAGGAAAGCTGTCACATAAAACACAGATATACAATTAATAATGGTCATAATGTCAGGTAATAGATACAGACATTTCTATTTTACATGCATAGTTTTACCCATATCTGACTCCTTGTGGATACTTTATCTTAAGATAGAAGATAAACAAGTTTAAGTTATATGTAGTGTGCAAAAGAAGTGCCCTGAAAGTATTCACAGTTTCTGTTACCTATTCAGGGTCTATTTTAGAGGACATCACTGACATTGCTTTGATTATGTCTTTGTATCCTTGTTTATTGTCTCTTTGCTTCTCTTTTACAACCAACCTGTTGAGAACACGAACAAGAACCTCAGAGATCTCACTTCCATTCGGCCAGTTCCTAGAAGAGGGTCTCAGGTTGTTAGTGGCCATGTAAGACTGCCATCTTGTGTGTGCCTCTCTAGCCTTTTTCTTCTAGCATATCTATTTTAATGCCTTCAAATTCCCAGGTGATTGACTGTGATGAATGCTGTTGAGAAGCTGAGATGAGCTGGTAAGAGTCTATAATATTTAAGAAGCGAATGTTCTTGGTGACCTTCCATGATGGATCCCATGGGCGTGATTGTGACACAGGTCAAACTGGATAGAGCTGAAGAGAAAACTCCCAACTTCCCATTTCCTTCACATTATTAGCCTGAAGTGTATACATATATGTAAAACTAACCTGTGGTTCTACTCAATATACTTGCCACTGGTAGAGCAGCAGGCAGTCCACATATATCTCAAGGACACAGGTTTGTGTCCCAGGTTGGGAGGCAGGAGTGGGTATCAAGATGAACAACTAAATAAAATAATGTGCTTCTTTCTCCTCTCTGTGTGCTTGTCTGTTCACCTTCATTCTCGACTGTACCTTTCCTTTTCAAAACATAAAATAAGAATTAATATACTTACCCTGGTTAGCCACAAAGATTGATCTTTAAGTTGGTGAACTCAGAGATCCTTGTAAGCTGAAACACAATTTTCAGAATTTATTGGATTCTAGGCCCAGTGATACTGATTTCAGAAGATACTTTGCTATTGTTGGAAGACCATCATCCTCCAAACAGAAGAAGGATCATGATTTGATTTTTGCTTTGTGATCTCATTGATATTCATTATTTGCAGATTATTAAGGCAGAAAAAAAAATATTTGAAGAAACAAAGCACTTTTTTCACAAAAATTGTTCCCTATGTTTCTTTCACCCAATCTAAAATAGTACTCAATTACTCAAATGCGGTACTTTCTGGAAATCAAAAAAAAAAGAGAGAAAGCAACTTTAAATCTTCTCCTCAAATAACCTGTCTTGTGGGCTGTTTATGCAGTGAGCAAAGTTATTTTTGAGCATGAATGAGAAGAAAAAACAACTTTAAAATGATTAGCTAAAATTGTTTCATTTCTTTCTATATAGGGACATACTTGTCTTTCCTTTTATCTCCCTTTGTTTATTTTCCTGTTTCCTTAGTTTATTCAAAGTCTGTGCATAGCTGAGCTCAGGCTCAGATTGGAATTTAAGTGAAGATTCAACCACAGAACCCCTTTTTTATGGGAGTTGTGGAAAGTAGTTTATATATACACACATATATATGTATATATGTACATATATATATGTATGTATTTTCTTTTCCATCTTGGGGATGCCTAAAAATAACTTGCAGGTGGATAACTCAATTCAGAGCCAAATTCTGCCTCTGTTCTTTATTACATTATTTGTTGCATTTTTAGAAAGTTTTGCAGCTGATACTGAAGTTTTTGATGATTTTCTTTCTGGATCTATGATTTTTCTGGAGTTATTTTTTAGGCATATAGAAAGTTCATAGTCTTGTTTTTATTACAATTTTAGTTTTGTAAATGGACAGTGGGGTGGAATTTGGTCATGAGGCCAGTTGGAAATGGTCCCTGGTTGTTACTTGATCTTGCATTGAATATGAAAGATTCAGGTCTCTTTTAGAGAACACGGAGAGAAAGCTTCTCTTCTGAAAGGGTATGAGGGAAAAGCAGTGGATACTACCAGACAGTGTCATGTCGAACTATCTACAAATAGGAATTTGGGGGCCGTTCAGAAGCCAGAGCACACATCCACATTGACACATCTGTAGTGTCTGATGCTTGTGCTTTGGTAGGTTTCTTATGGCTAAAGTCCATTTCTGAGGTGATCTTCTGAGTTTGTTTTTTTTTTGTGCTTGCAATGCTAATGCCTTGTAAATTCCTGTTTAAACAAATTCATTTACTCTATTTTTTTCTCTAATTGAATGTTGCCGTGTACCTCAAAACGAGGCCTTTAATACTAAATAATTAGGACCATAAAGTCTTCAATCGACTATTATCATGCAGTGCATGTAGAAGCATGACGACCAGCTCATTATGATTAATCTGGGAGAGCAATCTGGTTATAATTAATTTCTACTCAATTTTGTTTCCTACAACAGAGAAAGCACACATCTGCTTATACTTACTAAAGACTCACTCTGCTCAGAATCGTCATCTAAATCACAAAAATTACTGATACCGTGCTCAAAATTGAAGAGTGTTTGTGGCGCACCTGATGGGGCATGTAAGAGTGCTGCAGCGGAGTCAGGAGACTTGAGTTAAGCTTTAGGGCATAAGAAATATGTTCCGAGTAGTTTTTAAATCTTTTGGCATCAGGTTCTCATCTTTACCTTCAAGCAGCTGATCGAAGTGATGTCTCTATTCTGTTCTTGATCCAAAATTTTATTAGGCAGTATGAAATTGCCTCCTTTTCTTTAAAACACTGACTTTACACAAACTGCATGGTTTCAATAAAAGTGAAAATAAATCACATAATACAAACAACCTCAGTCTCTTTTGACCTACCATGTCCTTCTTTATCCCTTTCTCAGTTGAAGTCACAACTTTCTTTTAATGGTATTTTTCTAGATCCTCTTCTATGAATTACAGGAGTAGCTATACCTTTTTTTAAATGATAAAACTGCATTTTAAACCACTACATAGTATTTGTTTTATCATAGTATAGGTAGCCATTATCCTACAGAAGTATTTTCATGTTATTTTCTATCCTTGTGAAGACTTATGATGAAAATCCTCTTTGCACTCATATGTGATTATTCTGCAGGGAAACCGACTAACAGGTGAAATTGCTGCATTGGAAGTAATGCACATTTAAACAATTTAACACATATTGACAAAAATATCTCCATAAAAGCTACAGTATGCATTCCACAATTCTTCATCTCGTGTAAGTGTTTAAAATGTTAGAAGCCTGGTGCGCCCTGGTGGAGCAGTAGTTAGGTCAATTACCTCTGAAAGAGCTGAAGTCCACAAACCCCTGGGTTCAAGTCCCAGGTGGGGGTGGGAGGAAACAACTAAAGATAAATTCTCATGCTTCTTTCTCCTCTCTCTTCTGGACCTGCTTGCTCTCCTTCGCTCCTGCCTGCATCTTTCCTTGAAAAAATAAAATAAAATGTTAAACATCTGAAGACCAAAGAGGCACTAACTCATTGTTTTCATTTCCTTTTCCATAATTAGTAGTGAAAATGAGCTTATTAATCATTGGCTTTTTTAAACTTTTGTTTATGTTCTTTTTCTGATTTTCTGTTTTTAAACATTAACCTATATAATATATTCTAGATAAAATTCTATTTCTTTTGTACAATGAATCAATTTTTTTTTTTATTTTTTGCACTTTGCCTTTGCTTAGTGATTTTTACGAATTTTCTTATTTTAAAGCAGTTACCAAAATACATGTGGTACTTTTTCCATAAGAAAGATGGCCAAAGGTGAAAAATTTAGTCAATGGATTTATAAATGACCTACTCTGTGAAAGATACTTTATCAAAAATAATAAGTGAATGATGGTAATTTATAGGAAAAGTATAATCTCCTGAGTTGCTTAAATAGATCATATTTGAATATACACTCTACTTATGTACTCTTAAGTGTTTGATAAGGTGACAAGAAAAATCTTTGAACTAGTAATATAGTATATAGCATTTTAGTAAGTAGTATTTTTATGGTAAAATAAGGATCATGATATCCAGTGAGAGAGTAATTCCCACATTCAGAAATAGACACAATTGGCACTTCAGTGTGAATCTTTGTTGTTTTTTCTCTGCACACATAAAGTAAAAATCCAGTGTACCTAAGTATCCCTACACTGCATCCCAGGAACGCTGCTTTCATTTGTCAGACCTCACAGTGTAGAATCTTCCAATGTTGGAAAGGAAGATATATTTATCTAACGCATCAGCAGCTCAATAATCTGAATTGCTGCGCTACTTTTCCAGGGATGGAGAACCCACTGCTTTTGCAGTAGGATCCCTCCCTTGCTCTTGCCTTCTTTCTTTCCTTCCTTTTATTTTTGTTTCCTTTGATTACTATTATGTTAGAACAGTGTTCTCTGTGCATCCTGAAATCTATTTCCTTCTAACTTGGACTCTGTTTTTTTCAACATAATTATACTTGGATTAATTTATTGATGAATCGAATATAAGCTTTGGAGAATACTACTTGAATACATACACATGTAATATACACTTGTGCTGTACATGTGTGTGTGTGGTTGCTGATTATGCCCAAGAGTTTGAAGGGGGCAAGAAGATTTTATCAAATTTCTGACTCATTTAGGCTCTTTTGCCCTCTATACACAGGAACCCACTGTCTTGCCATCCTTTGTAGAGCTCTGTTATTGTTGATCAGAATTTCTTCTGCTGAGGAGACTTGCATGCTAATCCTTACCTGCTAACTTCTACTTGAACTTCAATTCTTGATGACCTGTCAACTCCTTCAGAATGTCTCCTCTGAGATTAAACTCTTTCATAACCTAATCTGTGTTAGATGCTTCTATCCTCAACTCCAGTATCTACCCTTATCAACAAACATATCAGACCACTTTGGAATTGCTTACTGATTTTTAAACAGGCTTCTTATTAGTCTATATAAATTTCTTAGGTGCAAGTCTCTCCTGTTTCTATTTCCAAGGCTGTTTACACTTCACAGAGAAATCTGCTAATACATATTTGTTGGAAGTACCATGACAGAAAACATAAATAAACCCTCACTAATCTCCAGTGTCCTTCTGATTCAGCCAGGTTGTTCATCCTCTTCCTTACTGCCCCTCAGGAAACAGTGTTTTCCCCTAGTGTTTTGTTTTCACCCTTTCTAATAGAAATCAGTTTCACTTCTGACTTCTCTAATTAATTCTTCCCCTTTCTTTTGTCAATTATCTCAATGAGAAACATAGTATTTGAATATGGACACTTCCTACTGTGCAACATTGTGACTCCCCACACAGGAATATTTTGGTCTCTGTTAGATTTATTTTAAAAGTATATATATATATATATATATATCTGTCGTGTCTCTATAAAATATACTAAATGGTTCATGGTTAATATTTTGTGAGCTGGGATTTTGTATTATTTGTATGATTTTTTTAATTTTGTTTGTGTTTTCCAAATTGCTCAGAATGAAAATATAATCTTTCTATATAGGGAAAGATAGTTAAATTATTTAGACCACGTGGTATTAGATTTGGCAATGGGGAGTTCCCTAGTGTCTTCCAGTAAAGTTTCAGAGGAATAATGAAGGAAGAAATAAAATTGCAAGGAGGTAAAGATTCTAAGCTTACCACTTAAAAATTTGGAAATTTTAAAAAGTTTTACCCTACTGAGATGAACTTCAATTTAAATTTACATATTATAATGTGTGGATAATTTTAGTGTAATTTAATGAATAATTCGTCATCAAATTAGTTTCATTTAATTGCCCAGGGAGTGAATATAATTGTTACTCTGTCTTTCTCTGTGGAATGAAGAGACTTCATGTCAGTATCCCCTGCTCCAGGTACAGGCTCAGAAGTGGTCACAGTCTTGAGGCTGAGTTCTGTGGGTCCTGGAGGGAATGCCCATATTAGAATACTCTGCACTTTTTCAAGTTTCTTTGAATCATTTCAGATTCTTTGAAATTAGTTTCTTCTCTTCCTTGACTGTTAAGAATATTGGAAATAGATGTTCAAGGGCTTCACTTTAGGACCTTTGGAGACCACAGAGCAGCATGGTGGGATGGAGTAGGTTTTAGAATCAGAAAAGAATCAAAGATTGTCAGCTACACCACTGGTCTGCTGTGTTGCTGGGCATGTAAATCTTCTAATCTCTCAAAGCCTTAGTTCTTTATCAAAATAACAGGGTTCCTGTGAAGGTCATGGCACTATGAATACTTGATATGTGTGGGTTTTGCTTCCTTATCCCTTTCTCCTGTTTCTCCTCCACTACTAGATTTCTTCTGTTTTAAATAAGTGCTTCATGTCCTTGTGTGAAGGACATGACCTCCTTACAGAAGCTAATGAAAGCTATGGAGTCTTTCTGCAGGAAAAGAGAGAAGGAAAATACACACTTGCTTTAAAGGTGCCATGTAATGTCTAACACTTCATGGACTCCATGGGCCTAACCCTTAATAAACATTGTCTTACATTTTTTTATATCAACTCCGTTTCACTTTTCCTTTTATAGACTCTAGTCTCAGAGCTTTGTTCAAGGACTTCCGGAAAGTGAGAGCTCTCTCACCATCCGTCAGCACATTCAAAATGATGGACACTAACCTACAGAAATAATTGCTTGAGGACACAGACGACTGTTGCCTCTCTCTTGCCCTCACTAATTTTTCTGAGGCTGATTTATGTAAAACAACCATGGTTTACCTTGAGAGGAAGTGAGGAGCCAACTCTAGATGATCAGCTTCTCTGATGCCTGAAAGACTAGATTATTCTTGGGATGGTTACATCTCTAATCAAAGGGACATTAAACAATCAATTCATCAAGTCTCCAAAGTTAAAGGACTTATTTCCATTCAGTATGCTGCAATCTGAAGTCAAACAAACAAATGCAGAACATCTGGTTTTTTTGTTTTGGTTTTTGCCTTGAGGGACATTCTCTGGCTGCCACTGTCCTCTCTGCTTTGCCTGAAGTGCAGGAGGCTTATCATGCACCAAAACAGCCCTCAAAGCTGATGGAAGCTGGTGTGCTGGTACCCAGAAAACCAGAGACCTGTGTTGTATATCGACTTCCAGAGTTTCCACAGTTGATTTATGCTCCAGTTGCTCTCAGTGGCTTGATAAAGCACATTTTATTGCTCTATTTCCTCTCCCGTCTCCCTTCCCATCTACCTGGCAATGTTTCCTTCACTCCCAAATAAATTGCTTTTACTTGAATCCGCAAAGTCTGCCTCTGGAAGAAGCGAGACTACAACACTATCTAACACGCTCAAAAGTCATGTTTCGCCTCTCACTCACTGCAGGACATCATAGCAGGGTGCAATGTCTTGAGTAGTCCCCAGACACTGTGACAATGTCTCTTCCTACCTCAAATGTCCCCCCAAAGATGTAATGATTCTATGCCTAGTACACAGTCACAGATCTACCAGAAAAGCCACGTATGCTTGATTCCAGCTTAAAATGTAGACTGTAATAGCCAAGTTTATTATTCTAAGTTAAAAAAAAATAAGAAATGTTACGAGTTTTCAAATAATAGAATGCTTAAGATAATTTAAGATTGACTGTGTTTACTCTAACTTATTAATTCTATGATCATTAAGTTCTTGGGGGAGCTTTTTTGTTATGACAATCATTGAATTGCATATAAAGAAAAAGAAAATACATTAACTACATAAACGCTGTTTAAACACTTTAAGGGGATTTAACTAACAGCTATAAAATCTCCCGAAAAGATCATGCTTTAACATTTACTAGGTGTATCAATAACAACACAAGTTTGTAAACTAAACCCAATCCTTTGTAAAAAATACAAACAAAAACCAACAACAAAAGTCCCACAACTACACAGCTTTAAATTAAAGACGAAACCCTGCCATTTACTACATGGAGTCTATGAGAGGGGATTATACAAACTGAAATGTCAGAAGAGAAACAAAGACCAGATGATCTCATTCGCATGTGGAATATTAACAACAGACAACACAAAATCTCACCTTTGGACATTGACAATAAAACCGATGTTACCAGAGCGCATGTGGATGCGGAGGTGGGTGGGTGCAGCATAATGGAGATTCAATGGGCAGTGGTGGAGGACATTCAAAATTTGGTGTTGGGCATGGTGTGTTGTCATATATCATATATTTGACAAAGTGTGAATTTGTAGGTCTAAACTTACATTATTTTTTAAAATCAATGTTACCTCAAAAAAAAAACAAAACATTCCTCTCAATTTGTAACCAGCAAATTCAAGATAATTTCAAAATTGTAGCCATCCTAAATAATCCTCTTGGTGTTTAATAACCTCAAATGAAGCAATGCTTTTGCATTACTAAGTCTATTAAATCTCACTCTATTCTGAAAAGATAATCAAGAATCTTTGCTCATTTTAATCAAAACTAATCCATCTTGAAAACATACCTCTAACTGCATCTTCCCCATGAAAACTGACTGATGTCTCCAGTTCTCATTGATTCTCATTATTCTTGAACTTAGTCTGTATTTATAGTCCACATCAGGCAAATTCACTACAATCTAGTTTCTTCTGCTATTATTCCGTTATTACTTTCCATATAGGTTGGTGGAGCATTGCTTTTTGCTTCTTTTGAATCACTCATTGTCCTCTGGAAACCTATTCTTCCCTCTTGCATTGTATAGCATCCCAGCTCCAGAGATTGTCCTTGAATTGTTCCAATCTGTCTTCATTAACACAGTCTTTTCTTCATGGTACTAACCTTAAGCCAACTGGCTTGTGGCATTATCCCAGCCCCAAATTCAAGGTCCCACTTACCATTGTGCAAGGATTTGCTTAATGTAGATGCCTGGACTAGAGTTTAACCAATTATCTCTTGCTACAATAATGTGTGCAAACTGCATCAACACTCAGTGACTTTAAATATAACCATGTAGTAACAGTTCAAAAGTTCATAAGTCAGCTTTAAAGTATGGTCTGGTCACAGCTGGGTTCATTTGTGCATCTTCCATCAGTGATGGGTCAGTAGCAGGCCCATCCTGACTAAGATCTTTCGCAACTGAGAGTCAACTGGCTTTTGGCTGGGTTAGCATATACTTGGCTGGAATGACTCTGCTTCCCTCTGAGTATCAATCAGACAGCCCTGGGCAATTTCTGAGATTTAGCAATCACGAGGAAGAAAGGAAGCCACAGACACAAATGCTTTGTCAAGCTTCTACTTCTGTCAGCTCTGCTAAAATCCTATTGATCTAAGCAAGTCCTATGATTCAAAGAGTAGGAAAATAGTCTTAACTGGGAATAACAACAAATCTACAGGGCACAGAATAAAGATACAGAGAGGGTAGAACTGGGCTATGATGCACTGTATCAAAATGAACATCAAACTCAGAGCAAATGCTGGGAAACATGAGAATACTCCTATTCTGTATGTTGTAGAATACATATGTAGGGTATGAAATTTCTGCATGTTTTTTTTGCATACAGGAGGAATATATTTAAGGGAACATTTGGACTGAACAGAATGATGAAGAAATCATGGTGAATGACTGCTAGCTCTCCAGGACTAAATCTTTTTCTGTTTGATTGTATTCAGTAATTGCAACTATCACATCAATTTATTTTTAATTCAGTTTGCATTATGTTTTTTTTGTCAATTTGGAGAGTTTTAACTCATACAATATCATTGTCCCCAATAGTACTTGAAAGGGAACTTGGTTATAGTGATTCTCAAACTGGGAATCTTGAGCTCCCTTACTCTTCACTTGGAGGTTCTGATTATTTAAGAAGGTCCTCATAGAATTCCAATATATTGCCCAGTCAAGGGTCTACTGCTCTAGTGAATAGTATACAGTGATTATTTATCAAGAGGATTTGAGAATGCTTGCAAAAATACTAGGGGGTTAAAACACATAACGACAATCTTTGAATTCCAAAAGCAACTAATGCTTATATAATCCCATTAGAAACCCTCTTTCACAGTCAGTCAAGTGAATGAATTTTCTCACACAAGCATACACAAACGCATTTACCGACTCTGCACTAAAATTCTGCATAATTAACCTCCTAACATTGTGGAGTAAGGAAAATCATCCTGTGAAAGGAATACAATTTTTTATTTTTAACATAGTTAAAAACATAATTGTTTGTGAATGCCTATGCTTTATGTGTATGTAAGAAGACAAAAAATGTGTTAAAGACTTTTCAAAATAGATGATACTGAACAAACATGTAGGCAGATGGTGTCCTGAGAAAAAGATTGCTGCTTTGTAGATTGATACAGAAGCTTGTTAACAAATCCAGGGCACTTGGCGCGCCCTGGTGGAGTAGCGGTTGGGTCAATTGCCTCCGAAGGAACATACCACATACCTGTGAATTCAGGTCTGGGTTTGGGGGGAAACAGCCAGTGTGAACAACTAAATTAAAACAAAATACAAATGCTTCTTCCTCCTCTCTCTTCCTGCCTGCCTGCCTCCTTGCCTTCAGTCTTGCCTGTACCTTTCCTCTGAAAAATAAAAAATCTAGAGCACATCAAGGAGCTATATAGTAGGAGCTTTTTCTGGCAGAGAAGGAGTTCCTGCATTTCCAAGATTTGTTTAAATAAATGGATGACTGTCTGGAGGTTTATTCAACACTTCGATGTTTATCATCATATAGCATTTGCTTAATATTTGATTCTATTTGTCCTTTAGGTGAAAGGGTGTGTTAAGTAGACAGCAGATGTATCTCTGGGATTGACTTGACTGGTTTCAGTTTTTGGCAACAAGTATTTCTACTATGTTAAGGTCTTACACATTTTCCGTGATGCATGATTTAGGGTCAGATTTTTGCAGGGCACAATTATCAAGATGGAGTCATATGTACTTTGTTTGGATAAACACTGACTTGGTTTTTTTAGTAGTTATTCATAATTCCTGAGTGTGAATTGTAATTCATGGTGCTGCTAATTTCAGGAGAGTCACTCTCATTTTACATCTGAGAATTATGGTCATATTATTGACTTCATGTTCCTCAAAGCAATGTGAAGAGAGAATATTTGTGTTTCAAAAGAAATTGTTTCCTTTATTTCCAATGAAATTTCAGAATTTTTTTCCCCCATGGGAAGATGCTGAGCCTTAAAATAAAATCAAGCACATTAAAGCAATATTAACGTTCCATTCAAAGAATGGAGCAGAATAATTGCACTTAATTTAGGGAAATAGCCTGCATCACTACTTTTAATATACTATCCTAAGTGCTGAGGTATGAGATTGAATAAGAAGTTCATACCCTGATGAAACTTACATCTTAATGGAGATAGATACATATTCTGGATATCACATAGAATTAAAAATGAAGTCCTGAAAGAATAGGTAAAAAGTATCATAATGGAATAGTCATTGATTTGGTTCCTGAGAGCTGAATATGAATTAGTATACAAGTTTTTCTGGTTTCTTTTCTCTCTCTCTCTCTCTCTCTCTCTCTCTCTCTCTCTCTCTCTCTCTCTCTCTCTCTCTCTCTGCTGGTCTTGAGGATGAGGGCAGGAGAGGATAATTTCTCTCCAAATCTAAATCCATATTGCTTGAGTAAAGTGGACTAAATTCCTATCTCTAAGTACAGACCCTCGACCAAGGCCCAGCCAAAAGGAAACTCCTAAGTTCCAAAGCCTGGTTCAGGGCAAGGGAACTGCATAGTTTGTCCAAAGTTATGCATATTATTGTGAATGTGTGAGCATGAGTGAAGCTATATTTGCAAAATTGTGCTGTAAAATCAAAATACATCACTGAATGTAAGCAACTGAACATAAGTGTATGTTTAAGAGATGTGTCCTGGACAAGCTGGCTCACAGCCCCCTCAGATGAGCTGTTGAGACTCATCTACTAAAAGTTCTGATTAAAGTAACAGTCTGATCAAAACAAACTGTTAGACGCACTGTCCAAAATGTGGGGTTTCACCCCAAACTGTGAGGACTAATACAAGGATGTAGCTGGCAAGCAAGAGCCATTAAAGTTGGGCCAAAATCAGTGCAATTTGTAATCCAGGGACTGCAGTCTCACTGGTAGAGATCTGCAACCTGCTCCATGGTGGATCAGCAAGGTTGCCAAGGAAGAATGCTTGCGTAGAATCCCAGAGTCTTGCCCGACAACTCTGTCAACAATGAGCTGTTTGAGGATCTCTGGAGAATCCCTCCTGGAGCAGATATCAGTGCCTCCTGGTCCCGCTAGCCCTGCCACTGACAGGCACCACCTGATGGCCCTGCCCAGTGCTCCAGATGTGCCCACAGCTGTTCACTCAGTTCCCCAAATCTCACTGCACCAGCACCAGAAACTCTGAAAGTGTCTTGGATTGACCTGTGGGTGTGGGAGGTAATGATCATGTATGGGACATTCTGGATTTATTAAGTATAGGGGAATTCAGAGACAATCTCTGTGCCCTCTTTGCATGTGCGCCATTGAAAGCTAGATCACACCCTTGCAAAGACAACCTGTGTTTGTGTGTTTGACTGTGACTGTATTAAAATGTGCAATGGGACACAGAGCAACTCCTAGTCATCTGGGCATGCGAACACCATGGCAGGAGCTCCAACCTTTTTCTCACAACACCATATATGAAATCAAGAAAGAGAGGGGGTTGGAGGAATGGAATGTGTGGCATGTAGGAATATTTTAATCTAAGAAGCAACCCAGATAAGATTTTGCCAAGCATTATAACATATTTGACATGATTTAAAAATCTCCTGCCATAAAAATGATTTAAAAAGTAATTGCGTAGCCTCTAAAACAAATAAAAAGGAGCACAACATTTCAAAAAAGTTGTAAAATTAAAAAAAAGAACCAAATGAAAATTAACATCATCTTTAATGGTGCAACACAAAATTCTTTCCTCCTAAGACCAGGATCGAGACAAAAGTGTTTACTGCCACCACTTTGATTTAGCCTTGTACTACAAGTTTGAACTTGGACAATTAGACAAGAAAATAAACTTAACAAGAGTCAAAAGAATAGAAGATTGCAAAAAAAATTCTATTTGCCAATGGAATGATGTTGTAATCCTTAGAAAATCCTAAGGAATTCACTAATCGTGTGCGCGCGTGCGCATAAACACACACACACACACACACACACACACACACACACACACACACAAACACACACACACTAAAATAAGTTCGACAAGGTTGGAGGATATAATATCAATATAGAAAAAATTGTATTTCTATATATTTGTGATAAACAATCAAAAAAAACAACTCCTTTTACAATAGTACAGCAAAAATAAAATACTTAAGAATAAATTTATAAAATGAAATGCAGAATCTATATCTTGAAAGCTGCAAAATAATGTTGAAATACTGAAAGAATATATAAATAAATAGAAACATATCTTATGTTTATGGATTGAAAAGCATAAATTCTTTAGATGATGATAGTCCATAAACTGAGCTACAGATTCAATGAAATTGTTATCAACATTTATTGCTTGGCAGAAATTGACATACTTATTCTAAAATTCAAACAAAATTTCAAGAAACCAAGAATAGCCAAAAACATTCTTGAAATGGAAGAATAATTTAGGTATATTTAATTCGATCCCTGACTTTAAATATTACTAGAAATCCACTGCAATCAATTAATCATGGTACCTACATAGGATAGACACACAGGTCCAGATCATAGGAGAAAAAACAGAGATAATCCCTTTTGTCAATGGACAACTAATTTCCAACTAGGATGTCGAGACAATTCAAAGGAGAAAGAATGGCTTTTTCAACAAATGGTTCCAGGACCCCTGGACAGCCACATGCAAGAATGAAGAATGAAGTTACATCTTTATGTCATACCATAAGAAAAAATGAATTCAAAATACAGCTATACCTAAATGTAAGAGTGAAAACTGTATCTTTGTTCTTTGTCACCATTCTTCTCACAAGGACCTTAAAAAAACTGGAATTTCTTCTAATGAGAACAATCAAGATATTTCTTCTTATGTTAATGAGATGGTTTTTGGAAGCCACCTAAGCAGGAACCAATTGCCAGAGAACCATCCCTGCAATCAGGGGGTTGAAACTTTCTGTCCCACTGCAACCCTTATTCTTCTGGAAAAACAGAAGGCTAGAGATCAAATCAGTGACCAACGGTCTGTGATTTGATCAGTCATGCCTATTTAATGACATCTCCAGAAAAACTTGAAAGAATGAGGATTGGAGAGTTTCTAGATTGGAGAACACGTAGAGATTTGGGAAGAATGGCACATTCAGAGAAGGTGTGAAAACTCAGAGCCTTTCTCCATATTCACCCTTATGTATATCTTCTTTCTGGCTGTTCCTGAATTATATCCTTTCACAATAACCAGTAATCTAGTAAATAAAATGTTTCTCTAAGATGTACTAGAAAATAAATCAAACCTGAAAGGAGGGTCAATAGAACCTTCAATCTAAAGTTGGTTAGTCAGAAGCACAAGTGATAATTTGAAACTGTGATTGGCATTTGAAGTGGGGAAAGAGGGGAGGAGAGGACAGTCTTGTGGGTCTGAGTGCTTAATTAGTGAGAGTTGACGCTATCTCCAGGTAGACAGTGACAGAATTCAACTGAATTATAGGACACACATAAGTGCCCACAGAATTGTTTGATTGTGTGTGAAAACCCACCCCACACACCCTGGAATTGGGTATAGAACCCTGAGGCATATATTTATTAGAGAATTTCAATACAATTTAATAACTTTCAAAATATAAAATGGCAGACCAAAATGGGTTCGCTGATGAATTCTACTAAGCATTTAAGAAATAGCTGAAATATGTATAATAAATGTTTTATATTTTTAATTTTGTTATAAAACAGCTGAGAAAACACAAAATACTTGTTTATTCATTAGGTCTAAAATTTCATAGATAAGTATGAGTAGATGGAGGAAGCAGGAAGAGAAACAACTCTTTATGTCTCACTGTAGATTTAAAAGAATGATAATAATTCAACTGATTTGTAGTATTTATGATACCTCTATATAATTTGGCATCCAAATTTATTTTAGCGAAATCATGCATATAAACAAGCTACAAAAAGATGAATACAAAATTGAATCTTTAAGTTCTATAGGTGATAATGTAATGGAACATAAACCAAAACTATACTTCAGACCTCTATTTTTAACAAACTTTGTGAACAGACAATGGAAAATGAAATTTCAGAGTTACTTTGGTGCTAAGACTTGAAGGCCTAACACAACTCCCTTCCTAGGAAGCAAATAAACCCAAAGAACAATAGAAAACCTTACAGATCCATGGTACATTCTGACACTCATAGCCGGAGAGATTTGTCCAGGTCATGACCAAAGGATCACTCAGGTTAGGCTGCTGCATAGCAATATGTGACCTGTATTGGGACAGTAGCAGGTACAGACTTCCCTCCAGATTCTCTGTGCCCTGAGATGATAAGTCACTAAATGTTGATAACAATTTCTAGGATTTGTTTCCCTCATTTTCTCCATCTCCCTGGCCACTTACTTCATTTTTGGTAGTTATTACACTTTGAGATAACATTTAACTGCTCTGTTACTCAAGAGACAACAAATTCAACCTCTTTCTAGTATGATTAAGGATTATAGGAATTGCTTAACTAAAATAAAATCCTTTGGAATTCTGATTAAATCTAAGAAGCCTATCCAAATAATAAGTGAAAAATTGACTATTATCAAAAGGTAACAGACTATATATTGCATATATATGTATACATAGATGTTTGGAATTCATGCATGTTGCATTATATTATTTTATATTATTTAGGTGTTAAAGACTTCTTGATAATAATGTTCCATCCTTTCAAAAATACTGACCGATGTTAGAGTTAAGTTTTATGAATTATGTACTACATTTTCACTGCACTAAATCAAATCATTCTGACATTACAAGCTTTTTCTCTACCACTACTGCATGGATTTCTAGGCATTTACCAATTTTCATTTTCTTTTCTCCCTGGACAAAATATTGGACCACATTTCCCAACCTCCTTTTGGTTGAATGGGCCCTTTTGACGGACTTTTGGATAATGGATTATGTGAACCATTTAGAGAACTGGCCCCTGAAAATATTTCTCATGGAATCCCCCTGCTTTCTCTCTGACTAGCAATGGAGCACAAAGGATCAAGCAGAGGCCCCTGAATCTCTAGAGAATAGCAGATATAGGTGCATAGACTCTCAGGAAAATCACACAGGAGTCCTTCTGCTATCTAACAACTACTTTATTAAATTTGACATTAACAAGAGATGTACTTTGATCATATTAAGAGAATAAGATTTGACTGTTTGTTATAACAGCTAGTATATTTTCTCCAATGAAAATACCTTAACCAACTCTTGGACACTGGCAACAGAACTGAGGTTATAGTGCGAAAGGGAGGTGGGGCAGATGATGGATGTTGGGGTCCAGTGGACAATGCTGAAGAACTCTTGGTAATTTGATGGAGGCAGGGTGCATGGACATATATTTAAGGAATGGGAAAGCTGCACATACAGGTTTATATTATATATTATTTCATAATGCAAAGTTATCCCAATAAATATTAAATTAAAAAAAAGAAAGCACCTTAGAAGAAGTTTTCTAGCCTTGTATGCAAATTCTTTCAGTATCTCTCTATATTGACTTCAATTAGAGAGGACACTCAAATTCAGCAGAAAATTCTTGTATTTGAGAGGAATGCCTATCAGTGACATGCAGGTGAGTTAGGATAAAAATCTATAATGTGAATTTAATGTGCACCAAATTTGTATCAATCTAGGAAAACTGTTGGTGTGCCCTGTTGGAATACCAACTGAGTCTACCACTTCTACCCAAGGGCAGTCACATATATCCCAAGAACCCAGGTTTGCATCCCAAGGTTGGGGTGGGGGACAACCAAGATGAAAGACTAAATAAATAAATGCTTCGTCCTCCTTTCTCTCTCAGTCTGCCTGCCTACTTGCTTTCATTCATGCCTGCCCCTTTTCTTAAATATGTACAAATATATGAACATTCTAGATAGCTCTATGACATTCTTGTACTTAATTCACAAAATTTTAAAATTAAATATAATAGCTGTTAATATTTCTGATGTCTTTCAATACTGTTTCCTGTTAAATTTTGCCCTGACAAAGCACAGAAGTACCTGCTGAGCTACTGAGGCAAAAACAACTTCCCAGATGATTGTGAATTTAATCAATGCTACAAACAATCTTTTAAGGAACCCTAAGTACCCAAAGCCTTTTTGTTTCAGCTAGTTAACCCTTTAAACCACAAATACTTAAGTACAGATGAAAGGAAAAGGAGCACCTTTTCTATTACAGAAAAATTATTTGTGGCTTCTTTTACCTGATCTCTCTGAGAAGAGGAAGATGGATGAGAAGAAATCAACTTCTTGAGATTTATCTTTTACCCAGTTTACCTCATTTTTAAGATAATTCATCATCCCTACCTGGAGAAGTATTTCTTTGAAAATGATAAACAAGAATGTGAAGTGTGTATCATTGGTTATTTATTGCTATGTAACAAATTACCAAAATCGAGTTGCTTAAACAGCATCTATTATCAGACAGTTTCTATGGGCTAGGAATCTGGTAATGATTTAGCTGGGTCCTCTGTTTCATATGTCTGAAAGCTGCCATCAATGTGTCACAAAGCAGCAGTCCTTGATGAAGTGAGGTCAGGGAGAGGATTCACTTCTCTACTTACATGGTTACTGGCAGGATTCAGTTCATTATTGATTGTTGGACTGAAGGTCTTGGATGCTTATTGGCTGTTGACCAGAGACCATACTCATTTTCTTACCATGTTGTCATCTTCAACATGGCCAACTCTTAAGGGAGGATTGAGAAGAGCATGAAAGAGCAAGACAGAGGTCACCATATTACACAGTCAAATATGCAAGTGACATCCCACCACCTTTTCTGTATTCTACATCTTGGCATCAAACTCACCCAAGCACCTCTGCTGTATTTCAGCCTTTAGAAATGAGAAATTAGACCAATCCACCCTCAAGGTGATGAGATTATATACTGATCTTTACTTTAGCTTTCCTCCATCTTCTTTAGCATATAGAGTCTGGTGAATTTTTCAATGACAGTTTAGCTTTCTGAGTCCTAACACTGTCATTCTAGTGGGTTGCATTCTTCTGGTGCTGGGGGTCCTGCTCCATTACTTCTGGTGCTGACTGTGAGGGTGGAAGGTGCTTTCGTGGGCTGGGTGGTTGCAGTGATTGAGTGACCCTCTGTTGCGGAGAAAAGCAAAATCTGCTGAGTCCAGTTCTCTTTAGGTCATTTGGAGGTCAGGGAGACATGGGGTTTTACTTTTGCTATTATTGCTTCTGGGACACCAATTTGCCCAACATCCAAGTTATAGAATGCCGATAATCAGCCCAAGTCATTCATACTCAAGGGGATCAGACTGTCAGCTGGCCTGGGCTGAGGAGAGGTAGACTAGGCTTCCTTTTTCCTGATCCTTTGGCTAGGGAGAGCAGGCATTTCTTGAATGTTCTGTATTGTGCTTGCTAGTGGTGCTGGGATGCAATCCTCTCTGGCAACCAATCAGGGGGTGCAAAGGATATAAAGAAGAAAACTCAAGGACACAGCTTTAAGGCTTCTCAAGTTTGAGATTTCTAGTTAATTTGTTTCTTTTAATCCAGCTTTCAGATCCCTTTAACATTGCAGTGAAATAATATACAGGGTATGTAGCTTCATTTACAGGGGCTGAGTAAGGAAAGGTAAGACTATTTAATCTCCTTCTGGAATCAACTATCATTCATAAATCACTCAATGTATAACTAAGTGAATTTTGTAATTGTTCTCCAGCTCAGTCTAGACTGTTAGAAAAAAATACTTTCATGCGAAGAAATCTTTATTCCTGTGAAGACACTTTCAGTTTGTAATGTGATATTCAAGGAAATCTTACCAAGGTACTTGTTGCTATTATCACAATTTTACTACTGAAGGATGTTTGGAGTGGTCCACAATTTCACATCCATAAAAGAGTTGCAAGTAGACTCAACCCTGTGATTCCAAATGGTAACTTTCATTGAGTAACCCAGGCAGGAGGTGGGGGTGGGGCGGAAGTTTGACAGTGTTTAAAATAATTCAATTTCTATAAGTTAGGAAGAGTCTAGGATGTAGTGTCGCTGGACGTCAGTCTTTAACAATGGTAGAATGTTGACAGAGATGGGTTGGAAATTCACCAAAGAAAAACAGACATTAGTAAATGAATGGCGTTTTGAAGGGATGAAAGTCTTTTAAAGAAGTGGAGGGAGTACATTTTGATTGCAACAGATACTATTTAGAGAAACACTGAATTATGAACAACTTGGAGATTTGTAAAAAGCTTCAAATGTTGTTCTAGAAAAGATTTTCCTATTTATGAGGCAATGAAACAGCTTAGATAAATTGAATAGGTAATAGGTGATAAATGTTACACCAGAGAAGAATCTGACTATGGAATCTAAGATTGCAATAATGTGGCAAAAATGATTAAATAGTAAAAGACAGATGAAATTAAATCTCCATTAAGTTGATAGAAATTCACTTACTCAATGCTTGACAGATGACTACTCTTGTGCTACTTACTGGGATAGACATCATGACAGGTCATGGGGTATATGGGTGAATATGACAGGCATAGTCTCTGTCCTTAATAAATTCCTAATGTCTATTTTCATGTTATAGTCATTACATCACCTTCTTCTACTCTGAAAATAATCTCAGTTTGAACAATAAATTATATAATAACATTTGTCTAGTAGAAACAGGGATGGATTGCAGTTATCCCTATTAATTATGGAGGACAGAGAATGCTTAACTGTAGTACATGTCAAATATATATGTATATATACATACATACATGTATACACATACATATAAACACATACACATATGTATACATATATACATACACATACCAATACAGACACACCACACACACATATATATATGTATATATATATATATATATTAGAGAGAGAGAGAGAGAGAGAGAGAGAGAGAGAGAGAGAGAGAGAGAGAGAGAGAGAGAGAGAGAGAAAGGGACCTGGAGGATAAAGAGAATAAAACATGCTCTAATAATGTGAATAATAAATAATCACTGTTACTCAAAAGCACATTGTGGTTGAAAACAAGAGATGAAGCTAAATTAATTTCCAGGTATGAAAACTATATAAACATAAACTTTTAAATTACTTCATGCTGAATAATGGGAAGCCTTTTAAAAACATAGAGATGATCAAATTTGACTTCAAAAATATAACTCTGGTTGATCTGTAAATTATGCATTTTAGTGATTTTTATGGAATGAAGGAATAACTGGGAAAAAAAGAAAACAGTTGAAATCTTTCAGAATAATATTGATGCCAGACAATGAGATACGATCAGATACTGACAGTGAGGATAAACAACAAAAGATGAATCTGAATGATACTTTAGTATTAGAAATGATATAAATTGGTAGATTGTTGAAATTTGGGGACTGGGGAGTGGGAATTAAGGTTGAAGCATTCTCTCTGGCTTGAGTAACGAAGCTGGTGGTACCATCACAAGCAAAGAGGATGAAAAGAAGATGTTTTCAAGTATTTATAGAAGAAATCATCTAATTGAGTTTCATGGATGAGAAAAAGTAACAAAAACTGGTCATTTATAATTTGGGTGGTTTGGAGAAGCCATGCGACATGCACATTTAAGAGGAAGGGATGGTGTTGAAGATGGACAGGGAGTGAGGACATGTTCAGAATCGTTTTAAAGGAAAAAGTTCAGATGTTAAAATAAAGACATTTTCAGATGGTTTTATCTAGTAAACCATTAGACAAGATCAGGCTTATTCTAAGAGACAGCTTAAGACTAGAGATACACAAGTGGGAACACAGTTGTGAGCTGGAAAACACTGCATGTGTCTGAATTCCCAGAGTGCTCCCAGGGTCGCAGGATCATCACAGGGAGGAAGACCAAAACTAGTTATTGTAAATACCATTAATAAAAGGAGATTTGGGGAAACATTTTTCAATACTGAAGTCAGGAAAATTGCTGATTTAATTTAGACACTTTAAAATGATCAGCCTTTGAGAAAACATTTTTAAGTAGATTAAAGAGATGGAAAAACGAATGTAAAACCTTGAGGGGCAAAAATCTGGTGGCAAAGTAGCAGCAGAGAATATAAAGTGCTTTTTTAAATAATATTTTTTTTCTTTTATGTCTAGAGGAAATGGCTACGCATTAAATGGCATAGCAAGATGAAGTGATGTTTTTCATGAATACATGGGTTGATAGCATATTCATAAGCAGAAAATAACTCCTAGATAACGAAAGTTTCTGAAGATATTAGGAAAATTAACTAATGGAGCAAGTTCCACTGGTATAAAAATTCATAGTATTTATAGTTCAATACAAAGGATATATTTTAGCTCAGTAATAAGAAAGGCTTGAAACTGAGCTGGCAAAGATAGATAGATTTTTAAGGTGTCTAAGCATAAAAAGAAATGGGAAAAAAGGTGTGAGTAAAATTTCTTGAATTTCCCTTATGAAACAGGCTCTATCGTGGGTTTTATCCTAAGTTATTTTCCTAAGAGCCTTTGTAACTATAGGTCTACTTAGTCAGCTTGGATCTTTTGCTGTAATATTAAAATAAAGTCCAAATCTCAATACCTTGATTAAACAGCAACATTAAATTCTCCATTAAGGTAAAATACATTCAGAGGCCGTCCAGATTCGTGTCCCTTGACCATTCAGTGATAGCATTATCCAGTGGGTGGCATTGAGACTAAAAGACCAAGGGAAAGTGTTTGTGTAGGACTGAGTTTAAAACATTAAGAAGCATGCACCATTTCTACCAACAATCATATTAGCCCTGATTCACCGCCAAAAGGTGGGCAAGAAGCCTTGCTGGGTGCACAGATAAAAACAAAACAGAACTTGGAAAAGTCGTAGCATTAACCCTGAAATAGTAAGTTTCATTATTGACACTTTGCAGAGAAAATAAGTGAAATTGTGAGTGCTTGGTGTAGTAACTCAGTAAATGGGGTGTGGTTGAGTCTGGAGTTGATTTTCACAGTGAATTAGAACATGTCATCTACAGGAAGCAACAACTCGAGTCAGACTACAGTGGGATGATCTTCAGGATTGGGGAGAAAACAGGTAAATATGATTTTGAAGTAAAGTCATTGAAAAGGAGTTAAAATTCCCAAATGCCTTTCTCTTGGATCTATTTACCCAACTTTGAAGACCCTTTTCAGGAAATTCAATAAACTTCATTCAAAAATTATGATTAGATGCACATTGCTTATCACACCCTATTCAGATGTTTAATGCACCAAACAAAGTCTGCCTGCATGGAATGCAGAGACAGAGCAGTACATTTACAGATGCTGATTCTGTTGACATGTCACAAGTGAACTAATTGAAAGAATATATGGAGTAATTAAAAATTAAGCAATGATACAAAACAGTTCAGGAACAATGACTGCCCAGATATTCTATATTAGAGAGAGAGAGAGAGAGAGAGAGAGAGAGAGAGAGAGAGAGAGAGAGAGAGAGAGAGAGAGAGAGGAGCTCCCTTTTTCAGGAAGAGGAATTTTAATTGAGTTGACTTACAGGCAAGCATCTTGATTAAGGTGCCTTAAAGAAAGGCTAACAATACTGTTTTAAAAAAAAAAGTGACATTATACAAAAAAAAACCATGATATAATTCCAATGATTACAGAACAATAAAGAATAAAGAGCAAAAATATGTATCATAGAGGTACTATAGATAAAACCCTCCAAAACCTACAAAAATAAATTAATTTAAAAAATTATTTCAAAGTATGATAAATATAAGGAAAATAAACAGTCATAGTTAGAAAATAATCAGGAGAAGGAAGCTGCCTTAGTACTTTAGTTATTTAATTGTTTAATTACTCTGATAGGGGAGGATTTAGGAGGAATTCTGAGGAGGAGACAGCATGCACTAAAGCAGGGATAGGTTTGATGGGGAGAGGAATACAAAGTGCAAAAGTTCCTGCCCAGGGTGTTTTTGTAGGCACAGAAATACGCCACGATGGCTGAAATGTTGAAGTTATTAGGAAGACAGGAAGGGGGTAGTATGTGGAATTCACATCTCATCATGGTAGATTGGTAAGCTTTGGCTTGATGTAGGAATTGTCACTTAAGAGCAAAGCATGTTAACACCTGAGTGTCAAACAAGTGACTTTTTTATCTTGAAAGGAAATAAAAATTTCATTTGTCTTTTGCCTGTTCTATTCCCACACACTCTGTTTCTCCCAGAATTTCATAAGAGCAACCCACAGTTTCTAGTCACCAGAACTAGTATTGAATGTACCAGATACTCTTGCCAGCACTTTTGGGAAAGAGCTATACATAGAAGTAACTCACAGACACGTTCCTTGAAGTAATTCAACCTGGGTTTAGTCTTGACTGAGCCATTTCTTACCCAGGCAGCCTTGTGCAATTTATTTAGCCTCTCTAATCTTGACTCAACATTGAAAGGAAGATACTCATACATAACAGTTAGCGTTGTTGAATGGGTTCTAAGAAATGACATGTGCTAAAGTTTTATACTGAATGCTTATGCCCGCCACCCCCCAATTCAAATGTTGAAATTGCAATCCCCAACGTAATGGTATTAGGAGGTATGGCATTTGGAAGGTAACGAGGTCCTGAGAGTGAAACACTTACGGATGTGTTTACTGTCCTTATGAGAGATCTCTAAGAACTCTCTCACCTTTTCCCCCAAGTAATGTTGCTGTAGAAGACAGTTGTCTGTGATGCAGGAAAAATGCTCTCAGTGGACACTGAAGCTGTCAGTATCCTTTTTTTTTTTTTTTTTAAGGAAAGGTACAGGTAGGAACGAAGGTGTGCAGGCAAGCAGGCAAGAAAAGAGAAGAGGAAGACACACTTATGATTTTATTTTTATTTAGTTGCTCATCTTGGCTATTCTCCCCATTCCTGGGACATGAACCTGGGTTCTGGGGCTGCATGTGGACCTTGATCAGCTGGAGGTGGAGGGCCTGACTGCTATTCCACCAAGGTGTGCCTGCATATCCATCTTAAACTACCCACTGTTCAGAAATATGAAAATAATTGTATTAGCCAAGTAACCTATGATATTCTTGATCATAGCAGCCCAAACAAAATAAGATAATAAATAACATAGTTCTAAAAACATAGCATGTTCTCAATAAATAATAGCTTTAAAAAAGAGTGGAACATATCAAAAATTAGATACTCAAGAAGAAAGCCAGCAACACCTACTTCGGACTTTGAAAAATTTAAAAACAAGCTTTATTTCTCAATTCTTGTCTCAGTGAGATGCTTCTGTGTATAATACGGAAATTTAGATATATAAGAACAAATAAATTATATTAATTATATTAATAAAGGCTCTCCCAAGAAACAGAACTAACAGGATATATCATGTATGTATGTATTCATACATATATGTATACATCTGTCTATCATCTATCTGTCTAAAGGATTGGTTCATGTAATAATGGAGGTTGACAAGTCCAAACTCTGCAGGATGGGCATGCAGACTGGAGAACTAGGAGAGCTGATGCTATATATCCAGTCTGAACACAATCTTCTGTAGAGCCAAGGTGAGCCAATGTTGCAGCTGAAATCCAAAGGCAGACTGTTAGAGAATTTTCTCTTTCTTAGGCGAGGCCTATAGCATTCAAGCCTTCAGCTGATTAGATGAGATACCTCCACATCTTGAGGATGATCTGCTTTATTCTAAGTCCACTACTTAAATGTTAATTTCATTCAAATCACTGTCACATAAACACCCAGAATAATATTTGATCAAGTATTTGAGAATTCCATGGCCCCGCCATGTCGGAGCATAAAATAACCACCACATTCATATTGATATTTTTGTGACCCTATTTCAGCCAATGGGCTCCTCTGTTGAATCTTGTAAAATATTTGAAGAGGAATATGGGTAAAAATTTGATTTTTACTTGTTTCGGAAAGCATTTAAAGTAGTTACAGACAAACAAATAAGCAAGCAAACAAACTTAAAACAGTATAATACAAGAAGAGTTATGGAAATACTTAGCCATTTAATACATTAAGTCAAATTTAATCAGCATTTGCTACTTTTCTTCCTCAGATCTCAAAATTTACTAGGATTGAAAACAGCTAACATACAAGAAAATATTGCAAACTGGATAAAAGTGAAAAGGGAAAAAGAGTAATAATAGGAAATGAAGGCCGAAATGAGGGAAATGCATACCAAAAAAGCATAGAGCATGAAGACAAGTAATTATCGGGAACAGGCAGGTAATGTAAATGAGTGCAGTGGGCCAGTATATGGAATGTGAGTTGTGGAGCCCCAGGTCAAATACCTCTTAGAGGGGACTGATTATAATCCTAAGTGGAGCTTAGCATGGGGATCTGCTCAGGGTATATGTTTGTGAATTTACAAATTGTCCAAAGTTCACCCCAAAACCAACACACAAAAGCACATTAATGGGAAAAATTAAATCCCTCTGAGAATAAAAGACTACTCCCGGAATCCTTATTCCAATTCTTCTTAATAGAACATAAATTTATATCTATACATTATTGTGCCTTGTTCATACAGGGAATTTTAGTCGTTATAGAATTCAAAATACCTATCAAATAAAGCCGAATCATTTGTTAAGCGGGGGAAATGATTAGGATCAGAAGGAAATTTCTCTACAGGAACATAGAAAGGACCCAGAGAACTGTAACCAGACAATGTCACTCACTCATCTTTATTGCAGACATAACAATTAGCCCCTTGGTGCACTTTCAATCATCAGTGGTGGAAGGAAAAAGACATCCAGTTCAATTCCTAACACAAGATAGCAAATTCTCAATCTTCATGAACTTTAAAAACAGAGTGAGAATAACATTTAACACATATATAGGATTATATATATGTATACATATATATAAATATATTCATACATAAATGTTTGAAATATTTTAAAGAACATATGGACCTGTGAATTTTCTTTTTCATTCATCATTGAAAATTCTAATTTTGAAATGATGTGAAATGTCACTAAGAATATATTTTTTTCATTTTCAGTATATAAAATGCCTTCCTAAAATGCATAAAAGTCTATAGCAATAGTCATCACAAGATACTGCAAATTTAATGAATGCTACTAAAACTGTTAACACTTCTTATATTTTGCATCATTCAGTTTCACAGACTGGTAGAAATGCAAGACTTCTCATAATTTCATGTTAACTACTTAAATACTCTTGATATACACCGAATTTAGAGGATTATATTGTTGCTGCATAAATATTTAACGTAAGTGAACTTCTTTATCCTTTCTTATTTTGGGTCTATTTGTTCTAAGTGTTTTTTCACACATCTTCTAAAACCTGATAGAAGTTCCCAGAGGGTAATAAACAAGTACAGATTGCAGACAGAGCATATTTTTAAAAATTAGAGGAAACATTTAAAAATATTTTTAAATGCTTGACATAAAACTAGCTAAATTTGGCATCCCCTGGTGGCCTGTTTGGTAAGGTAATCAGGTGTAATCCACATACATCCCAGGACCCAGGTTCAAGGTTCAGGACCTGGGGCCAGGGAAATAATAAAGGTGAACAATTTCTTTATTTCTGCCCGTACCTTTCCTTGTGGGGGTGGGGAGGATCTTGTCAAACTTTTCTTAAGAATTTAGAACACATAGAATGTAGCTTAAGAAGAATGGGGTTAAGTTTTTTCTTCTTTAAGATTCTCCAATAAATAACCAACTACTTAATCAGAAGTGTATTGAAGTAAACTTTGATTTTTGGAGGAAAAGACTACAGTTTCTATATTTTTGCACCTTAGAACCTTTCAAAGTGCATGACTAATAGTTGTCATATAATAAATGTATTGAATAATTTGTCTGCATGTGTGTGTAGTTGAAGCAAAATTATTGTCCTTTAAACTAAAATTACATCCAACTTACATTTGATGACTATAGAGATGCTTATATAAGTGCGTGTATATGTGTGTGTGTGTACATTTTATTCTGAATTCCTAATGTCAGGTTTTTTTTCCTGCTTATGTATAAAATTTTCATGTTTGAGTTCAAAAATATTGTAATTTTAACATACGAATTAAGTATATAGTTTGTTCACTTTTATGTTATGTCATAGTTTTGTTTTCCCCAAGACACTTTTGTTGAATAAAATAAACTTATCATTCTGTGTTCTCGTTAGATTTTTGTCAGAGGAAACATTAACTGGAATACAAATGGAAAAAAAAAAAAGCTAGAGAAAACAAGTGAACCACTGTGAGTCCCTCAGGCTCTTCCATTTGAAACAGTTATTTTCATCGATGAAAAGGAGTCACTGCTCTTGCAGCTTTGAGTAGTAGGTATCTTTATTTAAAGATTTAAGAACAGCAAAGTCTTCTTATAAATCCAAATCCCAGGAAGTAGTGAGGTATATTCCCTCTTATCCTGTCTCCTTTTCTAAGCAGTCAAACACAAGAAGCAGAAAATTGTTGAATAAACAGAAGAAAACAGACTTTGTATGTGTTACTTGCACTTGAGTAACTTGAATACTGGATATGCATTTGGAAGGAAGCTTCTGAAACAGATATCAAATCTGAATAAAAACAGAAGGCTTTGGATTAAAGACACTGCTATTAGAATATAGAAAGAGGCTAGATATCTTGTTCCACTAGAGAGAAGTGGATATAATAGGAGTCAATGGCTACCAGCAGCTTTTCATGCAACAAATGCTGAGCGACTCCTTTAACCCTATAATTCTCTCTCTCAAGCGATTGTGAAATGGTCGTCACTAGAATGTGGACAGTCCTTGTGAGAAGCAGCTATCTATGCGTCTAACAGTCTGTTGATCCTGACACAGCAACAATTCAAGAAGCAGCATCTTCATCCATCTTTTTCCAGAAGTCATGAAAGGACCTGGATAAAATTCAGATGCTCATTTTATAGACTACTATCTAAAATTTTGTTTTCCTTTATTTTTGTTTTCATTTAATTAGAAGGCCCAAAGCATGAACTTCCTCTACACAGATCATGTGTCTCCACTTGCCTGAACATTCCTGATTCATAAGGGTTAAGTATCAATAGCATTGACTTACATTCTCAACATTGCTTCAGTTTGGATGACAAATTATATGGTAGTCCTATTCGTTAGTTAATACTCAATACTTAATTGGAAATTTTTTATTTTCTAAATGAAAGGTGCAGACAGGAATAAAGTTAAATAGGCAGGCTGTAAGAGAGACAAGGAACCATTTTGATTATTTAACTTAGCTATCCATCTTGGTTGTTCTCAAACCCAGGTCCTTGGAAATTATGTGAATTGCTACCAGTGTACTTAACTGCAAATCTATCTGGGGGTACCTTGTTGGGGGATTTAAGAGTGATGTAAAGGAAAGTTCTGGAGTAAGAGATGGATATGACAAGACTGCATTAGGAGAGACAACATTATGCGGTCCTCTGCTCTGTGCAGTGAACAGAAAAATCAAAGAACTGGGCAGAAATTTCAGAAAAGATGTTGAGATCCCCTGTTCTCTTAGTGGAGGAGACAGATAATCAGAGTAAAACGAATTCACCTGTCAGTTCACAAATAAATTTTAATTTTGGGAAACTAGATAATGTTGTCAATAAGATGTCTATTCTTTAGAAAGTTCTGCCCAAGTGAGACTTGGTGGTCTAGCAATTTAAACCAGGCAGTGTCCACAGACATACTATGGTCTCAGATTCAAGACAGGGAAACGGGAAACAACCAATGATGGATAACTGAATAAAATAAAATGCTTCTTCCTCCTCTCTTCCTGTCTGCCTACTTGCATTCATTCCTACCTGTACCTTTCCTTTGAAAAAAAAAAAAAGAAAGTTCTGGCCAGAATATATCTAGTATACTCTTACAGAATGGGATTTCAAGCTTTTGTAAGTGCTGGTATTTTAAATGTTGATAATAGAAGATGTTATCTTCTTCTCCTTAAATAATAAAGCACATCTTAGGTATGAGATACACAAAAGTGCTCCCAGGCCCTAGTCTGAGATGATTTGCATAACAAAAAGGGACTGCCATTTATTGGAAGTGGAGAGTTGGGGAAACCAGAACCCCCATAACATGGTGGGAGGCCCAGTCAGAGGGAAACGGGCAGCTAGTGGGGAAGTCTCCATGGGCAGGACTCTGGAGAACAGAAATATTTATTTTTAAAGTATAAATTTCTGTCTCTCCGTATATTGTTTTTGGTTCATCCTCATATTTCATTAAACGTTCTCTAGTCACAACAGCCTCGAGTCAAGGGAACTGTGGGGAATTGATTTGAATGAGACAGGAAGCAAGACCTTACTATCATCTGGCACTGGGGATTGTAGATGATGATCCATAGAAGAGAAAAAGGTGACCTTACAAACATTTCACAGTCCTGGGAAGAAACCCTAAGAACAGGGAAAGCTCTCCAAAAAATAGACTAACTCAGAGGTGAGCATGAGCCAGACCCTGTGTTATTCTACACATGTTAGAAAAAGGTAACTCAGGATTCAAATTCCAGCTCACTATTTTGTAACTACATAATTTTGACAAGCTATATAATCCCCAAAACCTGTTTGCTTATCTATAACACTAGGATAATTAAAGTACCTACTGCTTAGGATTGCTGGAGAAATTACATACAACAATTCACTCTAAGAAACTCAGTCCTCTGTAGACAGTGGCAAGAACTCGATAGAAGCTAGCTAGCTTTAGCATTATATGAGTATATCATTTTGTGTTCAGGGTCTTGTTTTTGTTTTCACTGGATATTATAACATAAATATTCACGCATATCACTGAACATGCTTTGAAAACAACTTTTTAATGAATGTCTAGTAGTTTGCTCTGTTGAAACATAAGCTTAATTTAATCATTTCTTCATTTATTTTTAGCCATTTATATTGTTCCAAATTTTAACTTTCATGAGAGATAATGGCAAGCTTCCATAAGTCCAACTTGCTAGACATTTCTGATGATTTAATCAGGAAAAATCCACCAAATAGCACTTAGCCGTGCCAAAGTAGACAAGTCTTTTAAGAGTCTCACACAGATGCAACTTAATCTGCAGGAAAAAGATATAAAATTGCATCATTTTGATTATGATGTTTCAAATGCAAGTACAGCACCATTTCAGCATGATCTAAACAATAAGAAAATCTATTAAAATTTCCAAAGATAGTACAACCTCCAAAATTGCATCATGAAAAGGTTCAAAATCCTTAAGAACTGGGATTATAGCAGTTTCAGGTATTTCATCTGGAAACAGCAAGGCCCAGTGTCTCTTTCACACAAATGAAGACACCTTCGCAAATGTCTCCATGGACTTCCCTGGTTATTCCCAGCATGACTACACTCCTATTCCCACACCATCCTTTGGAGGAGAGTTGGATGCTCATAGCTGGCTTACTACTTAGCTGCTTGAAATAGACAAGCTGCAGGGGAATCAACAATAGTAACTATCACATCTGTTGTCAGTGTTTGAGATCCTCATTTTAACTTCAACTTCACTGACATTAGATATCATTGCAAACTTCCATTTCTATTTGTAGTACATCATAAAATATGTTTGGGTGCAATATACACCATGGTTCTATGGAAATACTGTTGACTGACTTGTGGACGGAAAGAGGGAATGAATGACTAAATTGATAACCAGGGACTTCTCAGGTCTTTAGCTCCATTGGTCTAGATTCTGCAAGGTTGAGCACTACTGGTTAGTAAGAGGTGACAAACCATCTTAAATACAAAGGAGATATTATACGCAATAAAGATATTGAGCAACAATGTTGCTTAACAACAAAATCATTATTTAGGGCAGTCTATAAACTGACAGTAAATTAAAATGTGAAAATGAATTTTGAGAGTAATGAAATATAAGCTCTCAATGGGATAAACCTACAGCTGAAATGGTCTCATGCTGTTTTTCTTGGATAATTTTGAGGCCCATTGTGTTATCTGAAGGAAGTCTATAGAACAGTGACTGACTGGTGCTGACCTGGTGCTGCACTCCTTAACACAGAAAGCTTCTCCGCTGTCATGCTTGGTAGGGTTATGCATTGAAGCCAATTGTAATCCTGAAACAAAATGAAACAAGCACATACTCCCCAGAGGTTTCACCATGACACATTCTATTATATTATAATTTTGAAAAGAGTCATTTCTCCTGATGGCTAATTATTAACTTCCAAATGGATGCTATACAAATTGCAATAAAATGTCTTTATTGAGTGCATATGTTGTCAGGAAATATAATTACACTTTAAAGGGTTTCACAGTTTTACTGACACTCCGATGGATCTTCTTGTTCTGGTTTGGGTATTCCCTCTGGTTGCCCCCGGCAAATTGAAAGACTATCTTATTGAGCTTCTTGCTTCCAAATTCCTTGGCATGCATCGCTGCACAGAATAAACACTCAGGTGATTTCTAAGCTGGTTGGGGTGTGTGTGTGTGTGTGTGTGTGTGTGTGTGTTTCCTTTTATATATTCCCCTAAATGTCATGGAGATGTCACAGCCTAATACAAATATTTAAGCAAGTGCTCTTCACAGGATTTAGCTGCATATTCACATTTCATTTCCCCCATTTTTTAAAGGAAAGATGCAGGCAGGAATGCAGGCAAGCAGGCAGTCAGGTAGGAAAAAAGAAAAGAAAATAGCATTTTTGAATGTATTTTATTTAGTTGTTCATCTTGGTTGTCCCCCTGACCCTGGAATGTGCACCCAGGACCTTGGGAGAATGTGAACTATGCTCAGCCAGAGGCAGCAAACTCAACAGCTATTCCACTAGGGTATACCTGTCCCGAATTTTAACTTGGCAGTCACCCCTGACCCTGAAAACTGGATTTATAGATGATGCTTAGAATGTTGGGCATGAATCTATGTATGTATATCCATGCAAAAAATTACAATGTGTCTTCACTAGACCTAACCTTCCTGGAGGTTCGGTTAGATTTTTCTTCTTTCTGCTCCCCTAACAGTCTGCGAGGCCCTGGCAATAGCACTTGAACATTGCATTGCTTGTATCCATAGCACACATTCAGTGCCCAGGAGGATGTTTCTATATCCCGCTTCCACTAACTTACGGGACCTAAGCACTCAATAATACATATCAAACGATTGAGTCAAATGAAGAAAAAAGTCTGATTTTTACCTCCACTTCTACAGTCAGCTATAATAACTTATGTCTGAAATATGGTGTTATTAGATTCTTGAAGCAAAACATGATTTAAAAAACTATAAAAAGAATAAAACACGTGGGGAGCTCTGGTGGAGAAGCAGTTGAGGTCGCTGTTTCCAGCTGAGCACAGTTCACACATATCCCATGGTCCTGGGTTCGCATACTGGGATCAGCAGGCACTACTAGGATGAGCAACTAAAATAAATAAACAAATGAATGAATAAATAAATAAAAATAAATATTTTGAATGTTCTTCCTTTTCTCTTTTTCTGCTTCTTTGCCTACTCACTTTCATGCTTGTCAGTACCTTTCCTTAAAAACAAAGCAAAACAAAGCAAAGCAAAACACAATCAAGTGACGCTATTCTAAAAATGTTGGAGAAAATTAAAAAAATACACTAGGGAGGAAGAAAGCATGCTTTTCTAAAGTTGAAGGTACCTCTGATGTTTTATCCCCTAAATCAGTGGTTCTCAATAGGGGCTGATTTTTCCCTTTAGGAGGCATGTAGCTGTCTGGAGTTATTTTTTAATGCCATCATGGGGTGTGTGGGCAGGGGCCACTGATATTCAGTGCCTAGAGGCCTGTGATGCTTCTAAAGATCTTAAACGGTCCTCAAAGTCAGTAGCATAGACAACCTTGCCTTTGAGCTTTCCCCAGATAATAGACTACTTTTAATTTTCATTAGAGAAAGTAGAAAATTCTAGATATTCTTCAAAGCGCAAAAAAAGTGCACTTACATCAACACAGATAGTCATCTGCACCAGCGCAGGGCTGTGTCCAGAGTGGTCCGCAAGGTGAGTATACAGGAGGAGACAGATTCCCCAGCTGTGAGCCAGCATGGGCATTGTTGCATTTACTTCCATGGAGGTGTGACATGCAGAAAGTCAGACAGCAGTCAAGTTTTCATATGAGATTCCCTCTGCCACCCAGACTGGACTCATTCAGCCACCCACACTCCTTTCTTCTTGGTATGAAGAAGTCAGTTCAAAGATCACTTTCCATCCTTTCCTGACCACCTGATTTAAAATTGCCCTTATCATCATCAGTGACTTTCTATTACATCACTCTTTCAGTATCCAGAATAATTCCTTTTGTTTATGTACCTGTTAAATATGTGTCCCCCACCAATTAAGACAGGAGTAAATGTTATGGAAGATCTAGGATCTTAACCAGCTTTCTCAACATTCTATTTTCTGTGATTGTGATAGGGGCTCAGTAATACTCCTTTTATCCAATGTATTCAACAAGCCTTTACTGGGGGACTATTTCACGCCAACTACTCTTCTGGCTATAAATAAAAGAGACCTGTATCCAAGTTCTCTCGGAGCTGCTGAATGAGTAAGAAAATGAATGCGTGCATGAACCTACCTAGAGAAACTACCTAGGTTGAAATGGTAAAGGAGAAACAGTACATTCCCAGCAATAATGAGATAAGCACAATGGTAGGAGATAAAAACTCAAGTAATGAATGATCATATCATATTAAGCATAGAGAGTCTAGACATCACCTATTACTTTTACAATAATCCAAGGACAACTAGTGGACTCAGAGGCAATGCCATCTACTTGATGGGAATAATTATGTCCAATCACAGTAACTGATAAAGCTAATTATAGGATTACAATTAAGCTATGATATGTAACACCTTTAAGATTATACTTATTTAAAGATAATCATATGGCAGTCCCATGTTTGTCTGAACATATATGTGCACTAGCATGGATAAAAGGGATATTAATTTTACACAAATAAAAACACAGGCTAAATAGATAAAATAATTCACCTTAAGTAATAAAACTATACATAAATAAAATACATCTCATATGCAATTTGTTTTTCCTTTACTTTTTTTTCAGTAATCTGAAAGCCTTTTTCATTAATCACTTAGTGAAGATTTTAAGGGAAGAAGGAAGCTTGGTTAAGGGAAAAAGGTAAATACTACATTTGAAAAAACAGGTGAGTGAATGGTAGGTGGGGGTAAGCACATTTTAAGTATATTCAAAACAGACAGAATGTGATTATCTTCTCTCAATAATGCACATGCCTAAGAGAACTTTCAAAGGCAAGAATGATTTTGTTTGTGATTATCATTTTTACCTTATCTTAATTATCTCCAGCATTAGAGAATTGTTAATCTTTACATCACATAGTGATAGAATGGGAAATTAATGATCTTCAGAATGTATTTACTTTGCCTTCTCTTTCTCAAGACAGAGATTGCCATAAAATATAAAATAGAATCAATAAAAAAAAATTAAAAAACAGAAATCAGAGCTACAGAAAGCAGGAGAATATATTTTAAATGAAAATCATTCTGATCTTTGGAGCTAAATCTCCAAGGGTGCCCCAGGAAATGAAATAATTTATGTAGTTTCTATTATATAAATTTGGAGCATATAAAGGAACTCTTTAGTAGATATGATACATTTCTGGAAATATATTTTAAAGGATCTAACATAAAAAAATTACTTAGTTAATATTCATAGCATCACATATCATTTGCTTTTTGTTTGGCTGGACAGAGAGTTTAGGTACCTGAGAGATGTTGGTTATCACACATTCACCCGGTGAGTCAAATAACTTTGATTAATTTTACATATGTTCCAGGAATATAGAAACAAGCCATGATGTGGCTCTGTAGAGCACTGAGAGGTATGGAAGGAACATTTAAATGAATACTCTCTGCCATCATATAGGAATAAGAGAGAAATCTGGAAGTACAGAGGTGACAGCATCTGCATGCCGATTTGGGAGCCTAGAGAAAGAGCCGTGGGAAAAGGTACATTCTGAGTTGATTCTCGAAGTAGGAATTTCTAGGTTGTTCAAGAAGAGGGAAAAGAAGAAAAATTCAAATTACAGGAGCTGTTTGGAGGAATTGAAATAATGCCATTGGAGTATCTCAGAGAGTAGAAAGGGGATACACTGGGAAGATAAACCAGGCTTTACAGGCTGGTCTAGAGAGTTAACTGTTAGTCTTTGGAAATGACGTATTGTTAAAGGATATTAAGAAAGAGGAGAATAAGATAAAATTCGCATTTTAGAAAGTTGTCTGTATTTTTTTTTTATGTGCTGCACCTTTGCTTTAAGGATTAAAACCAAAATAAATCTTTCACTGAAAAATTATTTTAAAAATCTAAGTATTCATGTTCTTTAAAGAGAACAAATAGGAGATAGATAGATGACATGGTTTGAAAGATGGAGTTATAGCCAGCGAGACAGAAGTTAATCATGAGGAATTGGCTCATACAACTACGGAGGCTGATAAATCTTCTGTCTGGAAGCTGGAGGCTACAGAAAGCCACCCATATAATTCCATTCCAAATCAAAGACCTGTGAACCAGGGGCCAGTGGCTTAAGTCCCATTTTGAGTTCTAAGGCACGAGAACTAGGTGGCCAAGAATGTAAGTCCAGGTCAAAGTTCAAAAACCTGAAAAGCAGGAGTGCTGATGGCCGAGCCCTGGAGAAGATAAATGCTCCTGCTTAGACAGGACAACAAATTTTCCTCCCTTGGCTTTTGGCCTGTTCAGACTCTTGATGGACTGATCGATGACCATCAAATGGAGAGGGTCCTCTTTACTGAGTTTCTCCTATTTTTCTCCAACTGTGCCAAGGTCATGTCTTAATACCAGCCCCCAAGTTGTTTTCAAGTTACAGAACTTACTACCTGAATTTGAACCATTAATGACAGCTAACATTTCGATAGCAATTGCTTTGTGCCATGTATCATTGTTCTTAATCCTCTCTCCATTCTCTCTTCCTTATTCTGATTCTTTCTTTGCTTCTGCCTATCTCTTTCTCTTTCTCTCTCCCTCCCTCCATCCATCCATCTTCATCTATCTATCGGTATCTATCTTCTATCTACTCATTGATATATTTAAGCCTATCATTTATCACTTACACAACTACATATACATAGATATAATCTTTGAAAAGATTTTTGATGGCTAGTTTCTATTTTTATATCCAGTGAAACACCATATAGTGACAATTACTGTGAATCTACGTAAATTGCCAAACATCAAGCAGTGAGTATAAAGCAAAACTGGAATTTGAACCCAATGTGTTTGGCTACCTAGTTCACACTCATCAGCATCATACAATGCAGCCTGCAGAATTGTTGGCTATCTGTCTGGAGACAGGACTAGCTAGAAGAATAACATTAGAAATCATCATTCACTTCTCCAGGCCTTCACATTTCCTGTAGGGATTCAGACCCCTGGTGGTCCACAGACTAACACTTGAAGAGGGGCACATTAGATCAGGCTGGGGTATGTAGTCTGCAAACATCTTTCAGGGAATTCTAACACACCTTAGCCTGCTCTCTCTTCAGCACAGGGGAAATGACCACATTTGAGGGCCTGTGTGCATATCTCTCCCAGGAATGGTAAAGCCATTAAATTGAAGTTTACATAGGATTAAATGTCAACAGTGTGCTAGATACATATCACAAACTTAAAAATGCTCAGCATGAGTGGGGCCATTATTTATTTGAAGGTTTGCCTTGAAAACATGTTTTGCATAAAATACCTAATTTTCAGTGTCAAGATTTCTTGTACTTGTAGGTCAGATTCTGTGATTTTCAAGAATTACTCTCATCTTTGGTTAAAAAAAGTCATCATGGGTTTAGGTGTTTTGTTTTCCTCTTTCAACATTTTATGCCCTCCTCTATAAAGAGAAAATCACAGTTATCTTACTTTCACTTATAGAATGATGGGAGAGCTAGTTTACAATCCGTGTCTTATGATCACCTTGCTCATAACACTACTTAGTTGGTTTTTCAGTGATGACAGACATGAACACAGAAAAATACGAGCTCTGGAATCTCAATCAAAAAGCTTGTTCTCTTGAAATTCATGATTTATATATTTATATATATATATATATATATTCCACAAGACATGCAGTTTCTATCACACTTTTCTCAAAATGACACCTTACGCTTAAAGTAGTATGAAATTAATTGTGAATAAATAACATTGTTCACATACCTTTGATTTTACCTGTAATTCGCCTTATTTTAAATAGATTGGTGGTCTCAGTACTCTGGTTAGAGGTCCTGCTTCACACAAGATTCACCTGTACAGCTGGCCCTGCTGTTATGTTCTGTTGTCTGTCCTGTGAAGAAATTCCATTGTCGATCGGACCTGGAAGCCCACGACTTGACCAAGAGCAGTGATCTCTGAGTAAACTCTCAACCAATTTGAGGCTTCTGCAGTCTGGATGACTCTTTTCTGTCAGTTGATTATTGTTCCAGCATTCCTCATATGTCTATCCATTATTTATTTAAACTTCCAAGTGGAACATATATAATATGAGTGAAACATAACATAGCTTACTGGATTTTGGCCCCTGCATTTATCACGATGGAAATCTCCAAGGAAAAACACAAGATAATGCATTGTTTTATAGATAAGAAAAACAAACATCACGGAATAATAAATGAAGCAGGGGTTTCAAATTGACAGTGATCTGCATATTAAACAGAAAAATCCCACTTTTTTCGAAGTTCCATTTTTGATTTGCCTTGTTTCCTCTCCAGCTGTGGGAAAAGGGGCTTATGTGCTGTTGAAACACTTAGCAAGGATGACCTGTTTTGATAATAGCTACACATGTGACTCAGAGGTCTTCTAACACAGGATATAATATTGTTAGAATGGAGAGAAACTTAACTGGCCATTTTATGCTCTGGCAATAATACGCCAAGGAGAGGTGATGAAATCTACTATTGTTGACTTCATATATTGACTTCCTTATTCCTTAATGGTATAACACAGGTCAACATAGTGACTATTACTATTTCCCTGCCCATCGTATTATTCTCTGAATGTTGCCACATTGAATTTATATCAAATAAGAAAGGGAATGCAGCTAGAAAACCAGTGCAGTGACTAAAAAATTACAATATTTCATTTTTACAACTTTGGCCTTATAATCACTGGAAGCAATGCTTTCCCTAGAGATAAGAGTTTTTCATCAACCACCTTCTAGAGGGAACAGTGAACTAGAAATCTTCCTGTGTGCAACATTAGCAAGAATTGTCCATGGAACAACTTGCAGGTCATTTCCCCCCTGCCCCCTGCAGAAACTGTTGAGCCGCATCTAATAAATCATCCTCTCTACATGGGCTTTGTTTTTTGTTTTGTTTTTCTAATTTAGGAAGTTATATTGAGCTAACATTGGTTTATAATATAATATAGTCTTCAGTTGTACAGCATTATATTTTGACTTCTCAGTGCTACATTATGATCTCCACCAGAAGTCCAGTTTTCATTCTTCAGTATACATTTCACTCATCCTACTCAGCTGAAAGAAAGGATGAAATCTTGCCATGTACAACAACAAAGATGGACCCAGAGGGTATTATGCAAAGGGAAATAAGTCATATCTAGAAAAGCAAATACCATATGATGCTACTCAAATGTGGAAGATGGGAAAGCAAAACAAATGAAAAAACAAAACAAAAATAAATTCTTAGATTAAAACTGTCTTCTAACTGATCCCACTGCTTCCTGTCTGCTCCTAAAGAGAATTATTTACTTTCATGCTAATATGACTGTTATTGCTAGTTTTGACTCTATTTTTCTTATCTGTGCTTCTCAACAGTTTGTCAATGATACCATTATTGTTTGGTACCCAGAGTAAATAGTTTTGTGACAATATTGTTATAAACTTATTTTCACTAATGACCATAATATAAATGAATAATAATAACAGGTAGAAAATAAATACAATGATGATTTCTTTCAAAGACTTTTGTACATGTAGGTATGCTCACAAAATTCAAAACTGGAAAACATAAGATAATGAACTGGTGGTAAACTTTAATGTGTTATATGAAGATGTTGATTTCCTGCGATGCATAGCTTAAATCTATGTAATTTATGATGCAACTTACGTTGCAAAGTTCTTTTAATAATTTTAATTAAAATATTTTTAAAGTAATGAATCCATAGTTTTAATTGTATGTATTTTTTTAATAAAAGAGAAATCATGTATAACTATATGTAGCTCTTCTACAATGATGAACAATTGAATAGCAACTAGGAATAAGAAACATTCATTGTAAGAATATTACTCAAATTTAGTAAAATATTATATGGGTGAGCTAAAATTCATACTTACCAGTCATAAATTAGTTACACTTACATTGTTGCATTGATTGTTTTACATTTTAATGTTAATAAATCTTGAGGGTCCATATAAAATGACATACTATAAGATATAAAAAATCACAGTCACCAGTTACAAGATTTGAAACAACAAATTGCATTTTTCTGAGATAGAATTTGTTACTGACATTATTTATAATTGCCAACTTGGGGTGCTAATTAAAGTCTGTCTTATAATTGTTTTGACATACACAATAGATGACACATTTCTTAATTACCTATAACAAGGGAGTCTGATACTCATATTTTGCCTAACGTGTGCTTCATTCAGTATACTGGGGTTAAACAGTTACCAACTAAAGTATTTAGAAGATGACTTGTCATAGAGTCAATGCTCAATGGATACAATTATTATTATTGTTAAAAATAAATGATAATTCCCTATATTTGTTACGTATACTATGAAGTACAAATGTAGCGGTATATTTAAGACTGACATTCATAGATTGGTCACACAGCTTTTTTTCTCACTTACGAAGACTGAAGTAAAAGCTTTACTAGTACAGAAATTTCATTCTTAGTGAAATGTTTCAGTCACTAGTGACCAGATCTTCTGCTAAATTTTTGCTGGCAAGTCCTCTCACGCTTTCACTTCCAGCGTACCTCCTCATTACACAAGGCATAATTTAATTGTTGATACTTCTGATACCTTCTCCTCTTTATCAGCTCACTTGCAAAGAAAGATTTATCATTCATCCCTATGTCTGTCTTTTTACCCCTCCGTTTCCTCAACATCTGTTATCAGAATATATGTTATGTTCATAACAATCTTCCAAAAATGAAGAGGGAATAAAAACACAATTACATTGATATCAATTAAAGTCTGTTGAGGAAAGAGAGAAGTAGCAATTACAATTTACGATTTTCATTACTATCCTTAGATGTAAAAAGAGGTGTTCCTGCAGTATGTGAGAGGATAATTTAGTCTTGAGAGGTCAAATAAATAACATCTCCTGCAGGGTATCAAAGATAGCTAAACTGACACCTGAGCAGTAAGATTCGTTTGTAAGAAAAGGGCAGTAAAATGGGAGAAGTACAGAGAATGTCCCAATACTATGTGAATTAGGGCCTGTAGGGAAAATAATACAGAGGCAATTTTTTGAAAAGTTCCACATATTTATAGGCTAGAAAGACTGAGAATGGCAAATGAACCCTGGAGAGGTAATCTGAGGACAAGCTATTCCAAAATCTCTATCAAATCTGTTTTGGAGTTTTGATAAAATATAGGAGAGAATCCATTTAAGGGTTTTAAGGGCAGGCACTACAGGACTGAACATTTTAAATATTACTTATAGCTGGAAGAGGAAACTATTTAGACATTACAAGTTTGGTCATGAGATGATCATGATTCTTCAATGAGGAATGAAGATTAATTCTCCAGATTTAGGAGCTATAATTGGCAAGGGTGGGCAAATGGATTCCTGTGACAAGGGACAGAAATTGAGGAGGGATTCTGAGTTGTCTTCCACACTGGATGATAACTCCAGTTACTAAGAGGGTTGAAGTCAGCAGTGATGGCACCCGTCACCAAAACTGGCCCTATTGTTGGAGAGCAGTTTTTGTGGAAGGATGATGAGTTCCATTTTGACCTCATTAGTGTGAGGGATCTGTGGGATATCAAGGTGGAAGTGACAAGGAAACATCTGGAATTCATCTGTAAATGAATAAGACTGAGAATAAGCACTCAAGGAGAGGATGAAAAATGAGAAGAGAACCTGGCTGAGTACAAGACTGAGTTATACCAACAGTTCTAGGAAAGACAAAAGAGAGTCCAACTAAGAAATTTGAGGAGTCCCAGCAAACCTAGGAGGGAAAGATGTTGGAGAAGCTCTTTTGACATTCAGTATCTGTCATAGCTCTGTATGAATTTGCTGTCTTCTCCAAAGAAATCATTAATCTGAAGACAAGACCCATACCATTGTATGCCTTTATTCTAGCTAATAATCTGGCACTTTAATAAACACTATCTGTGTGAATTGAGGGAAACACTCACAGTATCCAATAATGGAGATGATTTTATACTCTGTTGTTTTTGTAAAGCAGAAAAACATTTAAGTAATCAGGACTAGTGAATTCAGAAAACCAGTGTTTTCTGGAGGAGGGAGTATACGGGTGTATCATTCTCAATGCAATAGCTTGCATTTATCGTAAGTGATCTGAACTTGAGTAACTCCGGGCTTGGTTTAAGAGTTCTTAAATAGAGGGCAAGCTGCAATTGTGCAGAATAAAAGTAGTCCATGAAAGAAATAGTGTCAGTCATAATCAGCCAGTGCAGATTCCAAGGCATTCTGATCAAATTAAAGAAAACATGTCAAATAAGCTGGAAACCACAGGCCATAGGGAAAATGTTGTAATAGAATTCTTGTCGGAAAGAGCCTGTCCAATCAGTTTAGGCAAGAGGTATGTGCCAGGATAAAATGATTTATGTGGAAATTTTGAAAACTTGATCCACACCCTTTTGAAATTAGTGGATCATGGGAATAATATGTGGCTATTATATCCAAAGTCAAAGGGCTTCATTTACTATTCTCAATAGAATATCAAACAGGTAGTGAAGGAGACAAGAATATTCCTCCCAGAAAAAGCAGCATAAAGGCCAAACTTTCTCATAAAAGTGGAATATGCTCAAGAACTTGTATTTTTGATAACCCATTTATAAGCAGTTGTATGTAATGAAAAGAAGACACATTCTTGAACTCTATTAATGAAACTCCATATAGACAAATACAAATATGAATTATATGACTTTAAGCAAGTTATTAACAAGCTGGTTTCTTTGTAGAAATGGCATACTATTTCCTAACTTGTCAGGCTGTAGAGGTAGTGAAATCTTGAAGTAAACACATACAAACACACGTACACACACGTACATGGTTATAGTACCTTGGCAACATTGAGGTATTAGGTGCTTAATAAAAGTTATTTTTTCTGATTTATGACCAGAAACTTGCAAGAAATTATTCAGGTGTATCAGAGGCATGAGACTGCAATACTAGTGTATTGGTTATTCTAGTTACGTGTTTTAAAAAATATATATTTTTCCAAATTATTAAGAATCACCATTTGACCCCGTAACTTTGTTTTATTGTATAGATGAAGATTGCATCCATTGTTACAGTCCACATATATAATTCTTAAGACTTTATACTGTTTTGCCTTAGAACATAGACTCATACACATGTGCACATAAAGAACAGCAAAAACATGTACACAAAGAATAAAACATATATATAAACAAAATAGATTATTTGTGCTATGTGCTTTCAGCAAAGGTTTTTCATAGAAATGTAGGGCAAGTGAAAAGATAATGTTTTTTATTACTCGGACAACATGATGGAGAGTCAGAGGTTTTAGGGAAGGTCACACAAAATGGAAAGAATTGCTTCCAGCTATTTTCGCCCTCCCCATAGAAAGCAAAAGAACCCAGGGGTCTCCAAACTAGTACAGTAAACTTAATCACTGTCTCCATTATGGCACAGTTAATGTACCATTTAATTAGTAAGGAATTATAAGAAAATACACAAATGAAAAACAGAACTAGCAATGCAAATGAAGAATTAGTTTAATTTTTCCCTGTGATTCTTAAAGCAAAATAAGGAAACAGCAACAGAGTCATCTATTTGTGTTATAAAAGTAAATTGAATAAACATTCCATGGAAATTGTGTGAATTAGCTTTGACATTGATCAAAGTTCAAAATCACCATCACATTTTGCTACATGTTGATAACCTCATGAAACTTGTTTTTAGAAAGTGAGATTAAAAGAAAAGATCAGATTTATTCCTTAAATTTGGATAGAATTTCTGATCAGTGAAAAAAATGAAAGTATATTGTGACTGAAACTTTTACGTTTCTTTTTCAATGATGAATGTAGAGGCCATATCTCAAATAATTAATGAACAAAAAGCTTTTCGTATTTGAAAGGGTCTAATGATAATCACAGACAGAAAGAAAGTTGGAGACTAGAATCAAAAGGAGAGACAAGTCTAAATGGTAGAGGAGTGTAAATCATAGTATACCTGGGGATTTTTAGCTGATTATACTCTGAATATTACAAACATTTAACTGATACATCACCAAACTAGTTGCTAGGGTAACTCTGGAAGGTAAGTCTTGGATACTTGAAGAACATAGTGTGAAAATCTAGATTGCTTTCCAATGAAGGGTGTGGAATGAGTGGGATGACTAAAGATATACGAACATATTAATAGTTTAATGACCAGTACTATGCACTGGCTAGCTACCAATCTTGGATATACCTTCCTTAGTGTTCATAATAATGTGAGCCAGAGTGTTGGGAGTGAGCCTCATGTATTCAGGAAACTTGACATGGAATCTTTACATAGTCCTCAAATCTAGGAGGATGCTATTTCTTCCCCCAGTCCAGAAATCTCCATTTACCAGCCTAGGTTCTAGCCTCATAGTCAGCCACCCTTTTGAACCACTAATGGAAACCATCCTAAGAAATCAGATCACCCAGCAAAACCACAAATATGTAGAACCCCAAATCACTCATGCAGTATGAAAACCTCAAGTCTGGAGATTAACCTAGAATTGGCCTGAAACTAGAAATCCCTGCAGGGATTTTGTAGAGTCAAAGAGTGAAAACACTTCTTAAAGATGTCTCCAGAAACTGGGAGAAAACAAGAATTCTTATAAGAGAGAACACTTCCACTGAAAACAATAGTAGCTAAAATAACTTTGCACCCAAGAAAACCCACAGTCAGAGATTGTCATCTGATTCTAAATGGAAAAATTCAAGCTAGCAGAACTAAAGATGAATGGTCGCTCTGAAAGGAATTTTAAACTAAGTACATTATAATTATACAAGAAGGCAAAACAATCATTTATATCACCGAAGTAATGACAATTTTTGAACACATCATTTTTTGAAAAAGAAATTGATACATTAAAAAAATAAAATAGTGATTTAGGAAAAAGCAGGATGATCACTTGTGTAAATAAGGGAGAAAGATCATATGAACATTTCTATAAATTATGAAGTGAAATTAAACATCGATTCTAAATATAACATGGAATGGCTTAATAGTGGATGAATTATATATATACATATATATACACACACACACATATATACATATACACATAAATCAACCTCAAAGAAAGTGTTGTATACATAATGAAATACTAGATATAAACCCTTCAAATTCCAAAAAGGTGATAATGCCATTATGACCACAATTCTATTGTATTTATAGCACACACACACACACACACACACATTTTTAACCTACTAGAATTTCTGAACATGGCGTACCATAAAGAAATGATGTCTTAGCAATGCGTAATAGTTTTACTGACATGACTTCTATTTTAGCAATAAATAAATTCATTGGCTGTTTTAAATCAATAGTGCCTATATTTAAAAAAAATCTTGTGTCTTGCATTCTTGATGCATTATTTGTCATATTGTTATTTAATGAAATTGGACAAGAGAAGCATACCAAGTATAACAATTGGATTGGAGGAGTCATGATAGAGGTAATATAATTTGTTTCCAGAAAAAGTTTAGAAAACAAACAACAGGGTCGTCATTTAGAAAATGAAAGAAAACCAAAAAGTAAGACCTCTCTTTTAATATTTATGTCAAATATAACCTAGGCAGGATTAAAAATGTAAGAAATAAAATAAATTTAAAAATTTTGGGGGAGAAAAATAAGTAGATATCCTAAGAGCCAAAGTAAAAAAGCCTGCCTACTGTCAGAGTTTCTCAACAATGGAACACGATGGCGAAGGAACCATTCTATGACATATTGAATTTGAGACTAAATATCATATAGTAACTCTGGACTAGGCCTTTACACTTTTCTAGATCCATTATACAATGTTTTGCAAGTTCATCAGCCCTTTAGAATGAGAAAGCAGAATGAGAAGTTTCCAGTTTAAAATGGCAAACCGAGCATGGGTGCTTACATCTCTCCTGACAGTCCTCTGGA